>OX244280.1:18547832-18801265 GCA_945867215.1 Epinotia demarniana
CACACAACCCCCGTGCGCAGAGAGATTCGTCAGGTCGTTTATATAAGTTAAAACAGTGGGGCCCCCCAAAGCGCTCCCTTGAGGGACACCAAACTCAATCTGTTGTTTTTGACTTGCAACTTCGCCAATTTTAACTATTTGGATACGCCCATGTAGGTAGCTCGTAAGAAGTTCTAAGGGCTTACCTCTGACTCCTAATCGTTCCAGTTTTTGCACAAGAATGGGGAGATACGGTGTCGAAGGCCTTTCGTAGATCCGGGAAGATTGATAGGCATTTGTTACCTCTGTCTATATGCTGCGTGATTTCTGTAGTGAGTGCAAGCACTGCATCCTCGGTGGACCTACCCTGCCTGAAGCCATATTGAGCCGCTGAGAGGACGTTACATTTATTGAAGTAGTTCAATAGTCTATGATTTATTAGTTTTTCTATAATTTTTGATATAGCAGGTAGTACGGATATTGGTCGATAGTTGCTGATCTCATCTCTCCTGTCACTTTTATATACTGGCGTAACTCCGGAGGGGAAGACTCCTTCAGTAAAGCAGAGGTTAGCCAACCTACTAATAACTGGAACAACTATAGGCCTGGCAAGTTTCAAAAACATAGTAGGTATATTGTCACAACCAGGGGCGCTGTCACTTTTAAGGCTCGACAATATGCTGTCTACTTCTTAGGCGTCCGTTTCAAGGAGGACAAAAGATGAAGGGATATGAGGCAATGTATCAATAGGGCTCGTGATTTGCTCGGTATCGGAGACAGTTTGGATGGCATCGGCAAGTTTTTTTCCCACAGTGGCGAAAAACTCATTGATGTTGTTTGCAGCCGTGAAGGGATTGGATTCAGCGTAAAGTAATTCAGTACCATGACTGACCCGTGGTTTGTAGTTGGTAATCTTTTTGATTGTGTTCCACATGGCTTTAGGGTTTTTAGTCGATTGTATAAGTAAGTCCCTTTCGTATTTTCTTTTTAATTTCCCGAAAAGGTTGTTGCAGAAGTTGCATTTTCAGGGTTCAAGCGGGCTTTTAACTGCATTTTATTTCTATTTTTTATACATCTGAGTATTCCAGGGGTTATCCAAGGTTTTATGACACGTTGGTTTCTAAGTGCTTTCTTAATTTTTCTATTATCTTCCAAGGACTTACTCAGATGTGCTATTAATTGTTGTATAATAAACTGGGGGTCATTACTGTCAAGAAGCGGATTTATATCTATTTCATACAGTTTTGCAAGAGCTTTAGAGTAGTCAAAACGTTTTATTATAATAGGCTCTTTTTCCTTCACCGTGTTATACAGGGCCAAGAAAATGGTGAAATGATCAGTTATGGATGTGTTAATAACCGCAGCAGATGCTGTGATTTTGTGTGTATCGGTCTTTAGTATAAAGTGGTCTAAGCAGCTAGATAGCTCTAGTCGAAAATGTGTGACCTGGCAGGAAACCAAAAGTAGCAAGCATGTTCAGGTAGTTGTTTCTATTTATTCTCTCATGTGATTGTTCCTCGGGGCGCGGAATAAGGTTAATGTTTATATCACCTGTTATTATTATAGTACTAAAAGACTTTATGGTTTCTAAGTGCTCACAGAGAGAATCTATGAAACTAGTAGCGTTTGTGTAAGAGGGGGATCGATATATTCCTATTATGATAACATTGTCCAAGTTTAATTCTACACAGGAGGCTTGACAAAGTTAAATTTCAGTCGCGAGTGAATTAAATCTGCAGTTCGTATAGCTAACAACGCCATCATTTTGGTTGCAGTAATTTGTGGTATGAAAAGAGATATAATCAGGTATGCGAGGGATGGGTCTAGACGGGTTTAATCTACATTCTGTTAAGATCAAGACATCTACATTGAAGTCTAATTGCCAGTGTTACTTGAAGATCGCTAAGGTTACTGTATATACTGCGTATGTTCTGAGATATTATTCTTAACGTGAGATCATTTTATACCGTGGGTATGTATTTAGTGAGGTCCTGAATGTCACATTCGAGAGTGGTTACAACTTCAGTACAGTCAATGTCATTTATGGTCGATAACCGAGTATCTATAATTCGAGAGGTAATGCAAAGTATGAGTGCTAGTAAGAGTGTTATGTGTAAGGAGCCTTAGTATTTGGTATATTCGATGATTTACGATTATGGAAACAGTGGTGCATGTTTTGTAAAATTCGGTATTTATTTTATTAGAGGGGTGAATGGATACTGGAAGCCAGCAGTTTTCATGTCCGTTACAAGGACAAAATGAGACAGAGATAACTATTGGTTAGAGCTCCCGTTGCACGAAACCCTACCTCACAAGGTGGCAGAACAGAAATGCAATATAGTGATAGATACTACTTAGGAACACTGGATTTTAGTTGGTTGCCATAGCATATCCTGGAAGAACTATAATTTTTTTTCGTCGTCGAATCGCTTTTTTGATCGAAAATTACATCATAAGGTGGCAGATCGAAACGTTTACTCATCGAAAGAGACACATTTGGAGATGAAAAAACCCGCATTGGTTGCAAGCCCAAATCCTGGCAGGTTTCATGATCAGCCACGTTTTATGAGCCCCAAAAATGGGGTCAATTACCTCATCAGGTGGCAAGATGAAAATGATGCAGATCGATTGCCCTAGACGTGCCGTTCACGAATATATAGGGTTGCCTGCCTTCAGCTTGGCAGTTTTTCTGGTCAGCCACCTCAAACAATGTATGTGAAAATCTCGGAAGAACGAGAAATTCGTGTATTTATGCTATGATTTAATAAAAATCAGGATATTAAATTAAAGTCAACGTACTTGCGTCTTATGGTGTTGAAATAATAGTGTAAATGTACCAGTTTTGGTCATTTCTCATTAATATTTCTTGAAATATTGAAAGAAGTGATGTTGCCTTTTACGTTCAACGTGATATAGCAATCCTCATCAGGTGGCAAGATGACACTGATGCAAATCGATTGCCCTAGGTGTGCCGTTCACGAATATACAGGGTTGCCTGCCTTCAGCTGGGCAGTTTTTCTGGTCAGCCACCTCAAACAATACATGTCAAAATCTTGGAACAACGAGAAATTCGTGTATTTATGCTATGATTCAAGGTTTAATTTAAAAAAAAAACAGGATATCAAATTAAAGTCAACGTACTTGCGTCTTATGGTGTTGAAATAATAGGGTAAATGTACCAGTTTTGGTCATTTCTCATTAATATTTCTTGAAATATTGAAAGAAGTGATGTTGCCTTTTACGTTCAACGTGATATAGCAATCCTCATCAGGTGGCAAGATGACACTGATGCAGATCGATTGCCCTAGACGTGCCGTTCACGAATATATAGGGTTGCCTGCCTTCAGCTTGGCAGTTTTTCTGGTCAGCCACCTCAAACAATGTATGTGAAAATCTTGGAATAACGAGAAATTCGTGTATTTATGCTATGATTTAATAAAACTCAGGATATTAAATTAAAATCAGCGTACTTGCGTCTTAGGGTGTTCAAATAATAGGGTAAATGTACCAGTTTTGGTCATTTCTCATTAATATTTCTTGAAATATTGAAAGAAGTGATGTTGCCTGTTATGTTCAACGTGATATAGCATTTTAGTGCTACAAACAATATTTATTTTGTAGAAATTATATGAAATAATGAATCAATTTTATTTCAAATATGAGAAACGTCATGCAGTTATCTTAATTCAAGGTTAGTATTCAAAGTTACCTCTACACCGTGTAAAATATATTTGCATACAACTATAAAATATCATAAAAATAACTACGCGATGCCAAATGATATGAAAACTGTATTATATTAAAATAAAACCAATATCAAATAATTACAATAAATGTTTGGGAATTACTCCGCCTTTAAGTTTCCGAACCAGAAGTGCGATTTTTGAATCTCACTGGTGATATCAAAGTCACCGGTGACTAAAATTATCACCGATGACTTTAATGTCACCATTTTCCAAAAGCCGTATTTTTGAAAGTCACACGCTGTTTACCAACATGCAGAAATTTTACAATGCCAGTCAGAGACAATCTTCCCGTTACGTTCCTTTTTACGCAGATGTTGTCCTTGATACCGGTTTATATTTTCTCATACTATAACTTGAAACAGATTCAAACGTATAAAGTAGCGTATCTGACAGTGTCATGTAAACGAAAATTAAAGTTTTGAAAAATTCTTGGAAGATGTCACATACGTCAACTGTCAAAAACAATCGCATGGTGATTTCAATTACGAGTGGGTAGGGGCACTCGTAAATCGATATCATAGGTATGACAAATGTAAGTCACCGATGAGTTTCAAAAATACGAACTTTCGGAAATCAGTCACATCGGTGAGAATTAGTCACTTGGTGAGATTCAAAAATCGATCCCCTGGGTTAAACGTTTCTCAAACCCGTCCGTCACATGCGGCACGCACTACCTCCATAGACATTTCATCCCAAATACGCACGATATTTTTTTTTAATTGGTCCAATTTTGATATTTTATAATTATTCAGCTTAGACAGCATATATGACTATACAAAAAATCCAAAGGATTTAAATCCGGAGAGCTGGGAGGCCATTCATTCTTGGGTAAGAAATCAGTTAAATTTGCCTTACACCAGGCTTGGACGCTGTTTGCGGTATGGGAAGAAAAACATAATAGTCCTCTCCATACATGCGTTGCAGATTTGGAGCAACAACTTTCGCCAGAACTTCGGTTTTGTAATACTCAGCGTTGATTTTAACACCCTTATCGATGAATATCAAAGGAAGTTTGCCCCGCTTACACACTGCTCCCCAAACCATTACCGAGGAGGCACCCTGAAATCTTGGAACGTATTTCTGATTCTCTGGAATGTCTGCCATCTGGTCTGCCCACAACCGATCGTTTTGAGCATTGTGGGGTTGTTCTAAAACAAACGGTTTTTCATCTGAGAAGACAATCCCCAGCGTGCCACGAAAGTATCGTATTTGATCGCTGGACCCTCTTCTGCTTAGACGCTTGGGAAAGTCCATAAACTTGACGTTTCTTGTACGCGTAACACCCGACATCATGTCTCAAAATGTTATGGGCAGTTCCTCTTGATATTTCCAATTCGGCTGCTAGTTTTCGAATAGAGCGATGGTTTTTACGTCTAATTCGCTCCCTCACCACCCAGACAGACCATATCTCTTTCGATGTTCTGTTGAGGAGGTCTCTTTAAATTGTTTTAATGTTTTATATACAAAATCACGTTTGATCCCAAGAGATTTCATCGCTTTGAATATGTCACTAGCGCACTCACCGTTGCGGTATTTGGTAACAATAATTTCTCGAAATTGCTTCATCGTGTTTTACACATGAATGAAATATGGTAGACATTTGAAATGACTGTATTTTGTTTCTGTACATATATATTTAAATTTTATAAAAAGAACTATTTATTTGCAGCTTCATGTATTTTATACCAGTTCGAAACATATTGTATCCAAACTTATTGGACACGGTGTACACTAGAACAGTACAACATAACATACACAAGTAAGAATTTTTGATATATATATTTACTAGACGTGCCCGCGGCTCCACCCGCGTGAATTAATTATATTAATGTAATTGTCACAATTGTATTATGTTCATGAGCCCTGCTTAGCAACATACCACAGTATACAGGTATTTTACATATACATTTATTAAAATGTCAACATGAAACTCAGTTATACACTCAGGCCTCCTCTCATGGATGAGAGGGAACGGGCAGTAGTCCCCACGGTGGCCCAGTGCGGGTTGGGGACATTTGTGAGGAAACCTGCATACATTCACAAAGAAATTCAAAGGTGTATGTGAAGTCCCTAACCCGCACTGGGCCAGCGTGGGGACTACTGCCCGTTCCCTCTTATACATGAGAGGAGGCCTGTGCCCAGCGGTGGGATATATAGGCTGATTTATTTATTATTATTATTTGAAAAAATGGCTGAAGTATAGCGACACAAAGTTTCATAATTTTCAGCACTTAGTTAGTTTTTACCCAAAGTGGTGTCTAAAGAAATTATTTTTTGCCCTTTTATAAAAAAAATAACCACGAAGACACCGTCGGGAGCGGAGAATTAGGGGATCAGGTCCAACCGATCAGAGCACTTGTTTTGTTCCACACAATATAAGAAACGATAGTAAACTAAATAAATAAAAATAAAAAATCCTTTATTTCTACTACCACTAATAATTACACTAATACTATAAACTATTATACTTAAAAACAAATACTCTAGGTAGAAGTCGGTAGGCCTCCCCAATTTCCTTTCAAATTTGCCTTTCTCTGGCCTTCCGCATCCAGTCTGAGCCGATCCGTTGGCAGAAAATATCGCGCCACCTTTTCTTTGGCCGTCCACGTTTCCTCTTTTCGCCTCTCGGTATCCACTCGGTTAGTCTCTCCGTCCACCTACTTTGTTCCATTCTACAAATATGTCCTGCCCAGTTCCATTTGCATGATCTTATCCGGTATACAATATCATTCAGTTTTGTTGTTCTCCTAATGGTTGTATTGTTTACGCTGTCAGAAAGTTTAATGCCCAGCATACTTTGCTCCATAGAAGCATTGGCAAAATGCCAATGCTTCTTCTCCTTTTCTCTTGAGGGCCCAAGTTTGGCACCCGTAGGTGATACACGGAAGGATGGCTACTTCAAAGAGCTTACTTTTAATACTCTTTGTTTTTCATGATCTCTTTATAGCTCCAATACTTTATCCATCCTAGTGCTATCCTTCGCCTTACCTCTTTTCCGATGTGGTCATCAAAAGAGACCGACTACCCCAAGTATAGGTATTCGTCCACGTATTTTAGTTTTACGCCCTGTATGATTATGTCGTGAGGAGGTCCGGTGGTCATAATTTGTGAATTTTGTGATTTTGAGGTATTCATGTATAGTCCTACTTTTTCGCTCTCCTTAGTTAAGTCGTTTACCATTTTCTGTAGGTCGTATGCGTTGTAGGAGAATACTACAATATCATCCGCAAAGCGTAGGTGGCTTAGGTATTCGCCGTCTATTTTAACTCCTCTCTCGTCCCAATTTAATTTTCGAAATATATTAGACTCCAATACTGCAGCAAATATTTTAGGTGAGAGTCACCTTGCCAGACTCCTTCCTTTGTCAACGTGAAATTCTTGTCCCACTCTTTCTAGCCTTATTTTTGCCAGGCTTTTTGAGTACAAATCAGAAGGCAAGCTAACATGATAACATTAATAACAAACAAACGATAAGTGAAGACAAATGTCAAAGTAAAAAGTAACAGTGACATGACAATGACACATCACAGCTGTAGCCATGCTGTAGCGTAGGTACCGTTCCATTCCATTTAAAATTCTCTAACCGGAATTTCATAGTTCAGTTTTAATCATTGTTATTAATAAACAATATGTTTTTTTAGCGGAATCAATTGTATAACAATTATACTAACGTATTAATGTAGTCTCAGATATAATCAAATTACGTAAAATGGAGAGACCGATCTCTCAGATCCGAACGTCAGAGCCGAACATTTCCGAACAATGGCGACGCTTCAAATTGTCAATTTTGTCGAGATTTCATTACGTGATTTTAGAAAAAATATGGAACAGAACCGGAAGCCTTTATGCTCTTGTTCTAAGTTAATATCTAGAGAATTGATTCGTAAATTTATTTCTCATGTTCGTTGGGTTGTTTTTAAGAAACGTGACGCCAAACATCGTGTTTTTTGTAAGGCGCTATCTCGCTCGTTCCTTCGTGTTTTATCCCGTTCTGATTTTCCGATTTTATATAATAGATATACCTTTAGAAGAAGATGCATATAATTGCATAATCACTTGCAATTTTTTTTAGGTACACGTACAAAGTGTACAAAAATAAAACAATACAAACTTATATATAAGTTTTTTATTCTAGGGACACTTAGAAACTTAAAAAGTTATTCTTCGTCAGAAGAAGAAACACAACTAATATTTAATTCATCTGATTCATTGTCATCCATTCTAATAATGTCGTTGACGTGTAGTGGAGTGGGATCTCCTTCATACCACAAAATATCATAGTTATTTTTACTATTTAGAACCCATCCGCATTCAACAGGATCATATAAAAAACAAGATGGTTTTGTAGCATTGCGCCACATTGAGCTCACAAGCAGTGTCCTTAGTAAGTGAATGTTGTTTTTAACTTTTCTAACATGGCGGTAGAGTTGCAGCATTGAAATTTGTAATTTTTTTCATGAATTTTGATGTTTGCGTTATATTTCCATATTTCTTTGTTAACATTTCGAAACGGGCCTGATTTACGTCACTTTTTGGCGATGAATATAACTTGTATGTAAACTTTTGAACTATTTGTATCTTTTCTGTGTTTTGAATGTCCTTTGGACTATTTAAAGATGCAAAAACATCTCTAAAATTTTGGTCAGCCTCTATTAAATCAAAAGCTTTAAATTTTCCTTTCCCTTTGAAGGACGATGTGTAATCACAACCTGTGTAGGCGTGTGCAGCTGGTAAGGCTTTGCACATCTCAGGTCCCAGCTTGTGCGCTAATTCGGTACAGTTATAAGCTGATTTAAGTTGGGTATTGTAAACCCAAATTTGTGAACAGTTTGTAAGTTGGTGAATGTTTCCTAGTGTAATTACCAAGATGTCTGTGTCCGAGCAATTAACCAGAACTTTGGATTCAGGTTGAACTTTAGACATATGAAAGATAAGCCGAGTATCTGCTTCTTCGTGGGTGCAGAAGTACTCCGTCTCTCCTATTTTCTGCAATTTGTTTTGTATGCTCTTGAAAGAAAAACATAAGTTTTCTTTTGTTACATATATCTTTTTAATTCCAATAATCAGTATCATTTCATCGCGTTCCCAATCATTAATAAGAAAGTTAATTAAAACCTCTTTAAATCTGACATTGTTAAGAGATTTCAGGAAGTTCCCTGGTCTTTTTTGTGTTGGAACTGATATTTGATATGGAGTGTTTTCATGGATTCTTTTGTTTCGTTCTATTTCTTTGATGGATGGTTTGGTGTATTTGTCAAACATCAAATGGACCACTTTTGCTTCTGATCTACACATTTTTCCCAAAAGGCCAGTGGAGCAATCGATTCGCAACAGTGTCATCTTCCACCTGATGAGGATTGCTATATCACGTTGAACGTAAAAGGCAACATCACTTCTTTCAATATTTCAAGAAATATTAATGAGAAATGACCAAAACTGGTACATTTACCCTATTATTTCAACATCATAAGACGCTAGTACGTTGACTTTAATTTAATATCCTGATTTTTATTCAATCATAGCATAAATACACGAATTTCTCGTTATTCCAAGATTTTCACATACATTGTTTGAGGTGGCTGACCAGAAAAACTGCCAAGCTGAAGGCAGGCAACCCTATATATTCGTGAACGGCACGTCTAGGGCAATCGATCTGCATCAGTGTCATCTTGCCACCTGATGAGGATTGCTATATCACGTTGAACGTAAAAGGCAACATTACTTCTTTCAATATTTCAAGTAATATTAATGAGAAATGACCAAAACTGGTACATTTACCCTATTATTTCAACGCCATAAGACGCAAGTACGTTGAATTTAATTTAATATCCTGATTTTTATTAAATCATAGCATAAATACACGAATTTCTCGTTATTCCAAGATTTTCACATACATTGTTTGAGGTGGCTGACCAGAAAAACTGCCAAGCTGAAGGCAGGCAACCCCATATATTCTTGAACGGCACGTCTAGGGCAATGGATCTGCATCATTTTCATCTTGCCACCTGATGAGGTAATTGACCCCATTTTTGGGGCTCATAAAACGTGGCTGATCTTGAAACCTGCCAGGATTTGGGCTGGCAACCAATGCGGGTTTTTATCTCCAAATGTGTCTCTTTTGATGAGTAAACGTTTCGATCTGCCACCTTATGATGTAATTTTCGATCAAAAAAGCGATACGACGAAAAAAAATTTTTGTTCTTCCAGGATATGCTATGGCAACCAACTAAAATCCAGTGTTCCTAAGTAGTATCTATCACTATATTGCATTTCTGTTCTGCCACCTTGTGAGGTAGGGTTTCGTGCAACGGGGGCTCTAACCATATCAGCAGTAAGTTGGCGAGGTATGAAGTGTAATAGTGTTTTGTGTGCAGATGAAATATAAGTGTATGTGCGGTTGTTGTTTTGGTAGAATTGTGTGTGTGGTACAATGAATTATAAAGATATCTATAACTAAGACTGATCAGAAACTTATGATCTAAATTGCGGGTTTTTTTAAACAACAAAGCTAGTAGTGATTCAAAGCTTATTAAGCATAGAAGTATCGGTCGTTAACGGAGGTACTAGGGATACATGAATTTATAGGTGTTTGAATACATGTCCGTGAAGTTAGCGTAACAAGTTCCAGCAGATCAAGTTTTTGTTGGAGTTCTATTCGCATCCAACATAGTTCTATAGTTCCTGATACTTTTAAGGAATAGTTCTGGCCGCACACCAAAAAAAATTGGTACTATGGTTTTCAACCAAATGATATGCTAACTTCGCGTAGCATATCACTTTCTTCTGAATGGGCTAATAATTAGTATTCTGTCTTTATACAAGGTTCACAATAGTTCCTGATACTTCTTATACATAGTTCTAGCAAAAAAAATTTTTTTTTTCTTTAATTAATTTACCCAATGATATGCTAACTTCGCATGTGATATGCTGATAGTTTTTGAAGAGTTCTAGGCGTATTTAAGGTCTCGATTAATAGCTCTAGCCCTGTAGAGTACAGAACTCCGGAGTTACAACCTAAAGTGTCACAGCTAACCTTTTTTTTTTTATTTTTTCATTGTACTATAAGATGATGAACTATTTTCAAATGACCGTAGCTCGTTTGCAGACAAAAAATAAAGCTATACCATTACAGAATAACGAATTCAACATCCTCTAGCCTGTTACAATCGTTATTTAGCTAAGAAAATAAATTGTATCTTTGTAGAGTTCAAACAGATGATATGCTAACTTCACATGTGATATGCTGATAGTTTTGGATGAGTTCTAGGCTTGTTTTTGACTTTAAATGACATGTCTAGCTGTGTTGAAAATAGAACTCTAGAGTTCCAGGCTCTACTGTTATCCTAAAATTATTAAAAAAAAAATGCCGATTTTGACTACTTAGGGCTATAGTATAATGATATTTTCGAGCGTTCCTTGCTTGCCCGCGGGTTTAAAATGGTAAAGCTTTATTGATGTACGATAGAGAACACTACATCGCTAGACTGTCACTATTTTTATTCAAGCAGAAAATAATTATCATTTTGTTAAACTCATACAGATGATACATTAACTTCACATGTGACATGCAGATAGTTTTTGAGGAGTTCGAGGTCTATATTGATATTGTGTTGACAGCTCTATTACTACCTAATAGAAAATATAGGAGTTCTGGCCTCTACAATGACTGTAAAGGCAGAAAAAAATATGGTTACAAAGAAGAGTTCGTCATTTTGAGTTTTCTTAACAAACAGGTGTGATATGCTGATATTTTGGAAAGAGTTCTAGTTCTATGTCGGCATTATTTTGATAGCTAAATTAACGATCTTTCAAAATAAAAGAGTTCCGGGCTCTACGACATCAGTGCAGGTAGAAAAAGGGTACCTAGTAAGCTTCCACCCGAAATTGAAGTAAGTCTCCAATCAGGTGTGCTATGCTGATATTTTTCGAGCAGTTCCAGGTCTCAATCAAGACTTATCTTATAGCTCTGATAATGGTCTGTACAGAACTCAGGCGCTGTCGGCTATATGGAGTATTATACTAAGTATAGGTTTTTTTACTAAGTATAGGTCGAAAATTTGAGTTTTATAACAATCAGGTATGATATGCTGATATTTTTAGAAGAGTTCTAGGTCTATGTTAGTATTATTTTGATAGCCCTATTAATGCCCCTTTTAAAACAAAAGAGTTCCGGGCTCTACGAAATCAGTGCAGGAAGAAAAAGGGTATCTAGTAAGCTTCCATTCGAAATTGAAGTAAGTCTCCAATCAGGTGTGCTATGTTGATATTTTTCGAGCAGTTATGGGTCTCAATCAAGACTTATCTTATAGCTCTGATAATGGTCTGTACAGAACTCAAGAGTTCTCGGCTATATGGAGTATAATAGCGTACAAGTAATTTTTTTACTAAGTATAGGTCGATAATTTGAAATTTATAACAATCAGGTGTGATATGCTGATATTTTTAGAAGAGTTCTAAGTCTTTGTTAGTATTATTTTGATAGCTCTATTAATGCCCCTTTTAAAACAAAAGAGTTCCGGGCTCTACGAAATCAGTGCAGGAAGAAAAAGGGTACCTAGTAAGCTTCCACCCGAAATTGAAGTAAGTCTCCAATCAGGTGTGCTATGCTGATATTTTTCGAGCAGTTCCAGGTCTCAATCAAGACTTATCTTATAGCTCTGATAATGGTCTGTACAGAACTTAGGAGTTCTTGGCTATATGAAGCATTGTAGCGTACAAGTAATTTTTTTACTAAGTATAGGTCGAAAATTTGAAATTTATAACAATCAGGTGTGATATGCTGATATTTTTAGAAGAGTTCTAGGTCTATGTTAGTATTATTTTGATAGCTCTATTAATGCCCCTTTTAAAACAAAAGAGTTCCGGGCTCTACAAAATCAGTGCAGGAAGAAAAAGGGTACCTAGTAAGCTTCCACCCGAAATTGAAGTAAGTCTCCAATCAGGTGTGCTATGCTGATATTTTTCGAGCAGTTCTGGGTCTCAATCAAGACTTATCTTATAGCTCTGATAATGGTCTGTACAGAACTCAGGCGCTGTCGGCTATATGGAGTATTATACCATACAATTTTTTTTTACTAAGTATAGGTCGAAAATTTGAGTTTTATAACAATCAGGTATGATATGCTGATATTTTTAGAAGAGTTCTAGGTCTATGTTGGTATTATTTTGATAGCCCTATTAATGCCCCTTTTAAAACAAAAGAGTTCCGGGCTCTACGAAATCAGTGCAGCAAGAAAAAGGGTATCTAGTAAGCTTCCATTCGAAATTGAAGTAAGTCTCCAATCAGGTGTGCTATGCTGAAATTTTTCGAGCAGTTCCAGGTCTCAATCAAGACTTATCGTATAGCTCTGATAATGGTTTGTACAGAACTCAGGATTTCTCGGCTATATGGAGTATAATAGCGTACAAGTAATTTTTTTACTAAGTATAGGTCGATAATTTGAAATTTATAACAATCAGGTGTGATATGCTGATATTTTTAGAAGAGTTCTAAGTCTTTGTTAGTATTATTTTGATAGCTCTATTAATGCCCCTTTTAAAACAAAAGAGTTCCGGGCTCTACGAAATCAGTGCAGGAAGAATAAGGGTACCTAGTAAGCTTCCACCCGAAATTGAAGTAAGTCTCCAATCAGGTGTGCTATGCTGATATTTTTCGAGCAGTTCCAGGTCTCAATCAAGACTTATCTTATAGCTCTGATAATGGTCTGTACAGAACTTAGGAGTTCTTGGCTATATGGAGCATTGTAGCGTACAAGTAATTTTTTTACTAAGTATAGGTCGAAAATTTGAAATTTATAACAATCAGGTGTGATATGCTGATATTTTTAGAAGAGTTCTAGGTCTATGTTAGTATTATTTTGATAGCTCTATTAATGCCCCTTTTAAAACAAAAGAGTTCCGGGCTCTACGAAATCAGTGCTGATATTTTAAGAAGAGTTCTAGGTCCATGTTAGTATTATTTTGATAGCTCTAATTATGCCCCTTTTAAAACAAAAGAGTTCCGGGCTCTACAAAATCAGTGCAGCAAGAAAAAGGGTATCTAGTAAGCTTCCATTCGAAATTGAAGTAAGTCTCCAATCAGGTGTGCTATGCTGATATTTTTCGAGCAGTTCCAGGTCTCAATCAAGACTTATCGTATAGCTCTGATAATGGTCTGTACAGAACTCAGGATTTCTCGGCTATATGGAGTATAATAGCGTACAAGTAATTTTTTTACTAAGTATAGGTCGAAAATTTGAAATTTATAACAATCAGGTGTGATATGCTGATATTGTTAGAAGAGTTCTAGGTCTATGTTGGTATTATTTTGATAGCTCTATTAATGCCCCTTTTAAAACAAAAGAGTTCCGGGCTCTACGAAATCAGTGCAGCAAGAAAAAGGGTATCTAGTAAGCTTCCATTTGAAATTGAAGTAAGTCTCCAATCAGGTGTGCTATGCTGAAATTTTTCGAGCAGTTCCAGGTCTCAATCAAGACTTATCGTATAGCTCTGATAATGGTCTGTACAGAACTCAGGATTTCTCGGCTATATGGAGTATAATAGCGTACAAGTAATTTTTTTACTAAGTATAGGTCGATAATTTGAAATTTATAACAATCAGGTGTGATATGCTGATATTTTTAGAAGAGTTCTAAGTCTTTGTTAGTATTATTTTGATAGCTCTATTAATGCCCCTTTTAAAACAAAAGAGTTCCGGGCTCTACGAAATCAGTGCAGGAAGAAAAAGGGTACCTAGTAAGCTTCCACCCGAAATTGAAGGAAGTCTCCAATCAGGTGTGCTATGCTGATATTTTTCGAGCAGTTCCAGGTCTCAATCAAGATTTATCTTATAGCTCTGATAATGATCTGTACAGAACTCAGGAGTTCTCGGCTATATGGAGTATTAAAGCGTATAAGTAATTTTTTTACTAAGTATAGGTCGAAAATTTGAAATTTATAACAATCAGGTGTGATATGCTGATATTTTTAGAAGAGTTCTAGGTGTATGTTAGTATTATTTTGATAGCTCTATTAATGCCCCTTTTAAAACAAAAGAGTTCCGGGCTCTACGAAATCAGTGCAGGAAGAAAAAGGGTACCTAGTAAGCTTCCACCCGAAATTGAAGTAAGTCTCCAATCAGGTGTGCTATGCTGATATTTTTCGAGCAGTTCTAGGTCTCAATCAAGACTTATCGTATAGCTCTGATAATGGTCTGTACAGAACTCAGGAGTTCTCGGCTATATGGAGTATTATAGCGTATAAGTAATTTTTTTACTAAGTATAGGTCGAAAATTTAAAATTTATAACAATCAGGTGTGATATGCTGATATTTTTAAAAGAGTTATAGGTGTATGTTAGTATTATTTTGATAGCTCTATTAATGCCTCTTTTAAAACAAAAGAGTTCCGGGCTCTACGAAATCAGTGCAGGAAGAAAAAGGGTACCTAGTAAACTTCCACCCGAAATTGAAGTAAGTCTCCAATCAGGTGTGCTATGCTGATATTTTTCGAGCAGTTCCAGGTCTCAATCAAGACTTATCGTATAGCTTTGATAATAGTCTGTACAGAACTCAGGATTTCTCGGCTATATGGAGTATAATAGCGTACAAGTAATTTTTTTACTAAGTATAGGTCGAAAATTTGAAATTTATAACAATCAGGTGTGATATGCTGATATTTTTAAAAGAGTTATAGGTGTATGTTAGTATTATTTTGATAGCTCTATTAATGCCTCTTTTAAAACAAAAGAGTTCCGGGCTCTACGAAATTAGTGCAGCAAGAAAAAGGGTATCTAGTAAGCTTCCATTCGAAATTGAAGTAAGTCTCCAATCAGGTGTGCTATGCTGATATTTTTCGAGCAGTTCCAGGTCTCAATCAAGACTTATCGTATAGCTCTGATAATGGTCTGTACAGAACTCAGGATTTCTCGGCTATATGGAGTATAATAGCGTACAAGTAATTTTTTTACTAAGTATAGGTCGATAATTTGAAATTTATAACAATCAAGTGTGATATGCTGATATTTTTAGAAGAGTTCTAAGTCTTTGTTAGTATTATTTTGATAGCTCTATTAATGCCCCTTTTAAAACAAAAGAGTTCCGGGCTCTACGAAATCAGTGCAGCAAGAAAAAGGGTATCTAGTAAGCTTCCATTCGAAATTGAAGTAAGTCTCCAATCAGGTGTGCTATGCTGATATTTTTTGAGCAGTTCCAGGTCTCAATCAAGACTTATCGTATAGCTCTGATAATGGTCTGTACAGAACTTAGGATTTCTCGGCTATATGGAGTATAATAGCGTACAAGTAATTTTTTTACTAAGTATAGGTCGAAAATTTGAAATTTATAACAATCAGGTGTGATATGCTGATATTGTTAGAAGAGTTCTAGGTCTATGTTAGTATTATTTTGATAGCTCTATTAATGCCCCTTTTAAAACAAAAGAGTTCCGGGCTCTACGAAATCAGTGCAGCAAGAAAAAGGGTATCTAGTAAGCTTCCATTCGAAATTGAAGTAAGTCTCCAATCAGGTGTGCTATGCTGAAATTTTTCGAGCAGTTCCAGGTCTCAATCAAGACTTATCGTATAGCTCTGATAATGGTCTGTACAGAACTCAGAATTTCTCGGCTATATGGAGTATAATAGCGTACAAGTAATTTTTTTACTAAGTATAGGTCGATAATTTGAAATTTATAACAATCAGGTGTGATATGCTGATATTTTTAGAAGAGTTCTAAGTCTTTGTTAGTATTATTTTGATAGCTCTATTAATGCCCCTTTTAAAACAAAAGAGTTCCGGGCTCTACGAAATCAGTGCAGGAAGAATAAGGGTACCTAGTAAGCTTCCACCCGAAATTGAAGTAAGTCTCCAATCAGGTGTGCTATGCTGATATTTTTCGAGCAGTTCCAGGTCTCAATCAAGACTTATCTTATAGCTCTGATAATGGTCTGTACAGAACTTAGGAGTTCTTGGCTATATGGAGCATTGTAGCGTACAAGTAATTTTTTTACTAAGTATAGGTCGAAAATTTGAAAATTATAACAATCAGGTGTGATATGCTGATATTTTTAGAAAAGTTCTATCTATGTTAGTATTCTTTTGATAGCTCTATTAATGCCCCTTTTAAAACAAAAGAGTTCCGGGCTCTACGAAATCAGTGCAGGAAGAAAAAGGATATCTAGTAAGCTTCCATTCGAAATTGAAGTAAGTCTCCAATCAGGTGTGCTATGCTGATATTTTTCGAGCAGTTCCAGGTCTCAATCAAGACTTATCTTATAGCTTTGATAATGGTCTGTACAGAACTCTGGAGTTATCGGCTATATGGAGTATAATAGCGTACAAGTAATTTTTTTACTAAGCATAGGTCTAAAATTTGAAATTTATAACAATCAGGTGTGATATGCTGATTTTTTTAGAAGAGTTCTAGGTCTATGTTAGTATTATTTTGATAGCTCTATTAATGCCTCTTTTAAAACAAAAGAGTTCCGGGCTCTACGAAATCAGTGCAGCAAGAAAAAAGGTATCTAGTAAGCTTCCATTCGAAATTGAAGTAAGTCTCCAATCAGGTGTGCTATGCTGATATTTTTCCAGCAGTTCCAGGTCTCAATCAAGACTAATCTTATAGCTCTGATAATGGCCTGTACAGAACTCAGGAGTTCTCGGCTATATGAAGTATAATAGCGTACAAGTAATTTTTTTACTAAGTATAGGTCGATAATTTGAAATTTATATCAATCAGGTGTGATATGCTGATATTTTAAGAAGAGTTCTAGGTCTATGTTAGTATTATTTTGATAGCTCTATTAATGCCCCTTTTAAAACAAAAGAGTTCCGGGCTCTACGAAATCAGTGCAGCAAGAAAAAGGGTATCTAGTAAGCTTCCATTCGAAATTGAAGTAAGTCTCCAATCAGGTGTGCTATGCTGATATTTTTCGAGCAGTTCCAGGTCTCAATCAAGATTTATCTTATAGCTCTGATAATGATCTGTACAGAACTCAGGAGTTCTCGGCTATTTGGAGTATAATAGCGTACAAGTAATTTTTTTACTAAGTATAGGTCGAAAATTTGAAATTTATAACAATCAGGTGTGATATGCTGATATTTTTAGAAGAGTTCTAGGTCTATGTTAGTATTATTTTGATAGCTCTATTAATGCCCCTTTTAAAACAAAAGAGTTCCGGGCTCTACAAAATCAGTGCAGGAAGAAAAAGGGTACCTAGTAAGCTTCCACCCGAAATTGAAGTAAGTCTCCAATCAGGTGTGCTATGCTGATATTTTTCGAGCAGTTCTAGGTCTCAATCAAGACTTATCGTATAGCTCTGATAATGGTCTGTACAGAACTCAGGAGTTCTCGGCTATATGGAGTATTATAGCGTATAAGTAATTTTTTTACTAAGTATAGGTCGAAAATTTAAAATTTATAACAATCAGGTGTGATATGCTGATATTTTTAAAAGAGTTATAGGTGTATGTTAGTATTATTTTGATAGCTCTATTAATGCCTCTTTTAAAACAAAAGAGTTCCGGGCTCTACGAAATCAGTGCAGGAAGAAAAAGGGTACCTAGTAAACTTCCACCCGAAATTGAAGTAAGTCTCCAATCAGGTGTGCTATGCTGATATTTTTCGAGCAGTTCCAGGTCTCAATCAAGACTTATCGTATAGCTTTGATAATAGTCTGTACAGAACTCAGGATTTCTCGGCTATATGGAGTATAATAGCGTACAAGTAATTTTTTTACTAAGTATAGGTCGAAAATTTGAAATTTATAACAATCAGGTGTGATATGCTAGTATTTTTAGAAGAGTTCTAGGTCTATGTTAGTATTAATTTGATAGCTCTATAAATGCCCCTTTTAAAACAAAAGAGTTCCGGGCTCTACAAAATCAGTGCAGCAAGAAAAAGGGTATCTAGTAAGCTTCCATTCGAAATTGAAGTAAGTCTCCAATCAGGTGTGCTATGCTGATATTTTTCGAGCAGTTCCAGGTCTCAATCAAGACTAATCTTATAGCTCTGATAATGGCCTGTACAGAACTCAGGAGTTCTCGGCTATATGAAGTATAATAGCGTACAAGTAATTTTTTTACTAAGTATAGGTCGATAATTTGAAATTTATATCAATCAGGTGTGATATGCTGATATTTTAAGAAGAGTTCTAGGTCTATGTTAGTATTATTTTGATAGCTCTATTAATGCCCCTTTTAAAACAAAAGAGTTCCGGGCTCTACGAAATCAGTGCAGCAAGAAAAAAGGTATCTAGTAAGCTTCCATTCGAAATTGAAGTAAGTCTCCAATCAGGTGTGCTATGCTGATATTTTTCCAGCAGTTCCAGGTCTCAATCAAGACTAATCTTATAGCTCTGATAATGGCCTGTACAGAACTCAGGAGTTCTCGGCTATATGAAGTATAAAAGCGTACAAGTAATTTTTTTACTAAGTATAGGTCGATAATTTGAAATTTATATCAATCAGGTGTGATTAGCTGATATTTTAAGAAGAGTTCTAGGTCTATGTTAGTATTATTTTGATAGCTCTATTAATGCCCCTTTTAAAACAAAAGAGTTCCGGGCTCTACGAAATCAGTGCTGATATTTTAAGAAGAGTTCTAGGTCCATGTTAGTATTATTTTGATAGCTCTAATTATGCCTCTTTTAAAACAAAAGAGTTCCGGGCTCTACGAAATCAGTGCAGCAAGAAAAAGGGTATCTAGTAAGCTTCCATTCGAAATTGAAGTAAGTCTCCAATCAGGTGTGCTATGCTGATATTTTTCGAGCAGTTCCAGGTCTCAATCAAGACTTATCGTATAGCTCTGATAATGGTCTGTACAGAACTCAGGATTTCTCGGCTATATGGAGTATAATAGCGTACAAGTAATTTTTTTACTAAGTATAGGTCGAAAATTTGAAATTCATAACAATCAGGTGTGATATGCTGATATTGTTAGAAGAGTTCTAGGTCTATGTTAGTATTATTTTGATAGCTCTATTAATGCCCCTTTTAAAACAAAAGAGTTCCGGGCTCTACGAAATCAGTGCAGCAAGAAAAAGGGTATCTAGTAAGCTTCCATTCGAAATTGAAGTAAGTCTCCAATCAGGTGTGCTATGCTGAAATTTTTCGAGCAGTTCCAGGTCTCAATCAAGACTTATCGTATAGCTCTGATAATGGTCTGTACAGAACTCAGAATTTCTCGGCTATATGGAGTATAATAGCGTACAAGTAATTTTTTTACTAAGTATAGGTCGATAATTTGAAATTTATAACAATCAGGTGTGATATGCTGATATTTTTAGAAGAGTTCTAAGTCTTTGTTAGTATTATTTTGATAGCTCTATTAATGCCCCTTTTAAAACAAAAGAGTTCCGGGCTCTACGAAATCAGTGCAGGAAGAATAAGGGTACCTAGTAAGCTTCCACCCGAAATTGAAGTAAGTCTCCAATCAGGTGTGCTATGCTGATATTTTTCGAGCAGTTCCAGGTCTCAATCAAGACTTATCTTATAGCTCTGATAATGGTCTGTACAGAACTTAGGAGTTATCGGCTATATGGAGTATAATAGCGTACAAGTAATTTTTTTACTAAGCATAGGTCGAAAATTTGAAATTTATAACAATCAGGTGTGATATGCTGATTTTTTTAGAAGAGTTCTAGGTCTATGTTAGTATTATTTTGATAGCTCTATTAATGCCCCTTTTAAAACAAAAGAGTTCCGGGCTCTACGAAATCAGTGCAGCAAGAAAAAGGGTATCTAGTAAGCTTCCATTCGAAATTGAAGTAAGTCTCCAATCAGGTGTGCTATGCTGAAATTTTTCGAGCAGTTCCAGGTCTCAATCAAGACTTATCGTATAGCTCTGATAATGGTCTGTACAGAACTCAGAATTTCTCGGCTATATGGAGCATTGTAGCGTACAAGTAATTTTTTTACTAAGTATAGGTCGAAAATTTGAAAATTATAACAATCAGGTGTGATATGCTGATATTTTTAGAAAAGTTCTATCTATGTTAGTATTCTTTTGATAGCTCTATTAATGCCCCTTTTAAAACAAAAGAGTTCCGGGCTCTACGAAATCAGTGCAGGAAGAAAAAGGATATCTAGTAAGCTTCCATTCGAAATTGAAGTAAGTCTCCAATCAGGTGTGCTATGCTGATATTTTTCGAGCAGTTCCAGGTCTCAATCAAGACTTATCTTATAGCTTTGATAATGGTCTGTACAGAACTCTGGAGTTATCGGCTATATGGAGTATAATAGCGTACAAGTAATTTTTTTACTAAGCATAGGTCGAAAATTTGAAATTTATAACAATCAGGTGTGATATGCTGATTTTTTTAGAAGAGTTCTAGGTCTATGTTAGTATTATTTTGATAGCTCTATTAATGCCTCTTTTAAAACAAAAGAGTTCCGGGCTCTACGAAATCAGTGCAGCAAGAAAAAAGGTATCTAGTAAGCTTCCATTCGAAATTGAAGTAAGTCTCCAATCAGGTGTGCTATGCTGATATTTTTCCAGCAGTTCCAGGTCTCAATCAAGACTAATCTTATAGCTCTGATAATGGCCTGTACAGAACTCAGGAGTTCTCGGCTATATGAAGTATAATAGCGTACAAGTAATTTTTTTACTAAGTATAGGTCGATAATTTGAAATTTATATCAATCAGGTGTGATATGCTGATATTTTAAGAAGAGTTCTAGGTCTATGTTAGTATTATTTTGATAGCTCTATTAATGCCCCTTTTAAAACAAAAGAGTTCCGGGCTCTACGAAATCAGTGCAGCAAGAAAAAGGGTATCTAGTAAGCTTCCATTCGAAATTGAAGTAAGTCTCCAATCAGGTGTGCTATGCTGATATTTTTCGAGCAGTTCCAGGTCTCAATCAAGATTTATCTTATAGCTCTGATAATGATCTGTACAGAACTCAGGAGTTCTCGGCTATTTGGAGTATAATAGCGTACAAGTAATTTTTTTACTAAGTATAGGTCGAAAATTTGAAATTTATAACAATCAGGTGTGATATGCTGATATTTTTAGAAGAGTTCTAGGTCTATGTTAGTATTATTTTGATAGCTCTATTAATGCCCCTTTTAAAACAAAAGAGTTCCGGGCTCTACAAAATCAGTGCAGGAAGAAAAAGGGTACCTAGTAAGCTTCCACCCGAAATTGAAGTAAGTCTCCAATCAGGTGTGCTATGC
Organism: Epinotia demarniana; assembly: GCA_945867215.1. Lineage (NCBI taxonomy): Eukaryota > Metazoa > Arthropoda > Insecta > Lepidoptera > Tortricidae > Epinotia > Epinotia demarniana. The sequence continues at coordinate 18,569,707 of OX244280.1, forward strand.
TGATATTTTTCGAGCAGTTCTAGGTCTCAATCAAGACTTATCGTATAGCTCTGATAATGGTCTGTACAGAACTCAGGAGTTCTCGGCTATATGGAGTATTATAGCGTATAAGTAATTTTTTTACTAAGTATAGGTCGAAAATTTAAAATTTATAACAATCAGGTGTGATATGCTGATATTTTTAAAAGAGTTATAGGTGTATGTTAGTATTATTTTGATAGCTCTATTAATGCCTCTTTTAAAACAAAAGAGTTCCGGGCTCTACGAAATCAGTGCAGGAAGAAAAAGGGTACCTAGTAAACTTCCACCCGAAATTGAAGTAAGTCTCCAATCAGGTGTGCTATGCTGATATTTTTCGAGCAGTTCCAGGTCTCAATCAAGACTTATCGTATAGCTTTGATAATAGTCTGTACAGAACTCAGGATTTCTCGGCTATATGGAGTATAATAGCGTACAAGTAATTTTTTTACTAAGTATAGGTCGAAAATTTGAAATTTATAACAATCAGGTGTGATATGCTAGTATTTTTAGAAGAGTTCTAGGTCTATGTTAGTATTAATTTGATAGCTCTATAAATGCCCCTTTTAAAACAAAAGAGTTCCGGGCTCTACAAAATCAGTGCAGCAAGAAAAAGGGTATCTAGTAAGCTTCCATTCGAAATTGAAGTAAGTCTCCAATCAGGTGTGCTATGCTGATATTTTTCGAGCAGTTCCAGGTCTCAATCAAGACTAATCTTATAGCTCTGATAATGGCCTGTACAGAACTCAGGAGTTCTCGGCTATATGAAGTATAATAGCGTACAAGTAATTTTTTTACTAAGTATAGGTCGATAATTTGAAATTTATATCAATCAGGTGTGATATGCTGATATTTTAAGAAGAGTTCTAGGTCTATGTTAGTATTATTTTGATAGCTCTATTAATGCCCCTTTTAAAACAAAAGAGTTCCGGGCTCTACGAAATCAGTGCAGCAAGAAAAAAGGTATCTAGTAAGCTTCCATTCGAAATTGAAGTAAGTCTCCAATCAGGTGTGCTATGCTGATATTTTTCCAGCAGTTCCAGGTCTCAATCAAGACTAATCTTATAGCTCTGATAATGGCCTGTACAGAACTCAGGAGTTCTCGGCTATATGAAGTATAAAAGCGTACAAGTAATTTTTTTACTAAGTATAGGTCGATAATTTGAAATTTATATCAATCAGGTGTGATTAGCTGATATTTTAAGAAGAGTTCTAGGTCTATGTTAGTATTATTTTGATAGCTCTATTAATGCCTCTTTTAAAACAAAAGAGTTCCGGGCTCTACGAAATCAGTGCTGATATTTTAAGAAGAGTTCTAGGTCCATGTTAGTATTATTTTGATAGCTCTAATTATGCCTCTTTTAAAACAAAAGAGTTCCGGGCTCTACGAAATCAGTGCTGCAAGAAAAAGGGTATCTAGTAAGCTTCCATTCGAAATTGAAGTAAGTCTCCAATCAGGTGTGCTATGCTGATATTTTTCGAGCAGTTCCAGGTCTCAATCAAGACTTATCGTATAGCTCTGATAATGGTCTGTACAGAACTCAGGATTTCTCGGCTATATGGAGTATAATAGCGTACAAGTAATTTTTTTACTAAGTATAGGTCGAAAATTTGAAATTCATAACAATCAGGTGTGATATGCTGATATTGTTAGAAGAGTTCTAGGTCTATGTTAGTATTATTTTGATAGCTCTATTAATGCCCCTTTTAAAACAAAAGAGTTCCGGGCTCTACGAAATCAGTGCAGGAAGAAAAAGGGTACCTAGTAAGCTTCCACCCGAAATTGAAGTAAGTCTCCAATCAGGTGTGCTATGCTGATATTTTTCGAGCAGTTCCAGGTCTCAATCAAGATTTATCTTATAGCTCTGATAATGATCTGTACAGAACTCAGGAGTTCTCGGCTATATGGAGTATTAAAGCGTATAAGTAATTTTTTTACTAAGTATAGGTCGAAAATTTAAAATTTATAACAATCAGGTGTGATATGCTGATATTTTTAAAGGAGTTATAGGTGTATGTTAGTATTATTTTGATAGCTCTATTAATGCCTCTTTTAAAACAAAAGAGTTCTGGGCTCTACGAAATCAGTGCAGGAAGAAAAAGGGTACCTAGTAAGCTTCCACCCGAAATTGAAGTAAGTCTCCAATCAGGTGTGCTATGCTGATATTTTTCGAGCAGTTCTAGGTCTCAATCAAGACTTATCGTATAGCTCTGATAATGGTCTGTACAGAACTCAGGAGTTCTCGGCTATATGGAGTATTATAGCGTATAAGTAATTTTTTTACTAAGTATAGGTCGAAAATTTAAAATTTATAACAATCAGGTGTGATATGCTGATATTTTTAAAGGAGTTATAGGTGTATGTTAGTATTATTTTGATAGCTCTATTAATGCCTCTTTTAAAACAAAAGAGTTCTGGGCTCTACGAAATCAGTGCAGGAAGAAAAAGGGTACCTAGTAAACTTCCACCCGAAATTGAAGTAAGTCTCCAATCAGGTGTGCTATGCTGATATTTTTCGAGCAGTTCCAGGTCTCAATCAAGACTTATCGTATAGCTTTGATAATAGTCTGTACAGAACTCAGGATTTCTCGGCTATATGGAGTATAATAGCGTACAAGTAATTTTTTTACTAAGTATAGGTCGAAAATTTGAAATTTATAACAATCAGGTGTGATATGCTGATATTTTTAAAAGAGTTATAGGTGTATGTTAGTATTATTTTGATAGCTCTATTAATGCCTCTTTTAAAACAAAAGAGTTCCGGGCTCTACGAAATCAGTGCAGCAAGAAAAAGGGTATCTAGTAAGCTTCCATTCGAAATTGAAGTAAGTCTCCAATCAGGTGTGCTATGCTGATATTTTTCGAGCAGTTCCAGGTCTCAATCAAGACTTATCGTATAGCTTTGATAATAGTCTGTACAGAACTCAGGATTTCTCGGCTATATGGAGTATAATAGCGTACAAGTAATTTTTTTACTAAGTATAGGTCGAAAATTTGAAATTTATAACAATCAGGTGTGATATGCTGATATTGTTAGAAGAGTTCTAGGTCTATGTTAGTATTATTTTGATAGCTCTATTAATGCCCCTTTTAAAACAAAAGAGTTCCGGGCTCTACGAAATCAGTGCAGCAAGAAAAAGGGTATCTAGTAAGCTTCCATTCGAAATTGAAGTAAGTCTCCAATCAGCTGTGCTATGCTGAAATTTTTCGAGCAGTTCCAGGTCTCAATCAAGACTTATCGTATAGCTCTGATAATGGTTTGTACAGAACTCAGGATTTCTCGGCTATATGGAGTATAATAGCGTACAAGTAATTTTTTTACTAAGTATAGGTCGATAATTTGAAATTTATAACAATCAGGTGTGATATGCTGATATTTTTAGAAGAGTTCTAAGTCTTTGTTAGTATTATTTTGATAGCTCTATTAATGCCCCTTTTAAAACAAAAGAGTTCCGGGCTCTACGAAATCAGTGCAGGAAGAATAAGGGTACCTAGTAAGCTTCCACCCGAAATTGAAGTAAGTCTCCAATCAGGTGTGCTATGCTGATATTTTTCGAGCAGTTCCAGGTCTCAATCAAGACTTATCTTATAGCTCTGATAATGGTCTGTACAGAACTTAGGAGTTCTTGGCTATATGGAGCATTGTAGCGTACAAGTAATTTTTTTACTAAGTATAGGTCGAAAATTTGAAATTTATAACAATCAGGTGTGATATGCTGATATTTTTAGAAGAGTTCTAGGTCTATGTTAGTATTATTTTGATAGCTCTATTAATGCCCCTTTTAAAACAAAAGAGTTCCGGGCTCTACGAAATCAGTGCAGGAAGAAAAAGGGTACCTAGTAAGCTTCCACCCGAAATTGAAGTAAGTCTCCAATCAGGTGTGCTATGCTGATATTTTTCGAGCAGTTCTAGGTCTCAATCAAGACTTATCTTATAGCTCTGATAATGGTCTGTACAGAACTCAGGAGTTCTCGGCTATATGGAGTATAATAGCGTACAAGTAATTTTTTTACGAAGTTAAGGTCGATAATTTGAAATTTATATCAATCAGGTGTGATATGCTGATATTTTTAGAAGAGTTCTAGGTCTATGTTAGTATTATTTTGATAGCTCTATTAATGCCCCTTTTAAAACAAAAGAGTTCCGGGCTCTACGAAATCAGTGCAGGAAGAAAAAGGGTATCTAGTAAGCTTCCATTCGAAATTGAAGTAAGTCTCCAATCAGGTGTGCTATGCTGATATTTTTCGAGCAGTTCCAGGTCTCAATCAAGACTTATCTTATAGCTCTGATAATGGTCTGTACAGAACTCAGGAGTTCTTGGCTATATGGAGCATTGTAGCGTACAAGTAATTTTTTTACTAAGTATAGGTTGAAATTTTGAGTTTAATAACAAACAGGTGTGATATGCTGATATTTTTAGAAGAGTTCTAGGTCTATGTTAGTATTATTTTGATAGCTCTATTAATGCCCCTTTTAAAACAAAAGAGTTCCGGGCTCTACGAAATCAGTGCAGGAAGAAAAAGGGTACCTAGTAAGCTTCCACCCGAAATTGACGTAAGTCTCCAATCAGGTGTGCTATGCTGGTATTTTTTTAGGAGTTCTAGGTCTCAATCCAAACTTACCTTTTAGCTCTGATACTTTTTCTGTACCGAACTTAGGAGTTCTCGGCTATATGGAGTATTCTAGCGTACAGGTAATTTTTTAACTACGTAGAGGTCGAAATTTTGAGTTTTTTAACAATCAGGTGTGATGTCAATGAATGAATCAATGCAAATTTGTTTTGTAGCGTAGCAAAAAAGCCCGAATCCTTTGAAAATTATTTTACATCCTAGAGCACTAGCATGTCCAATTTTCCATGTTTGTCAAATTTTCTTTAGATATAAGATGTAACACTAGAGCCTGGAACTTCAGAGATCTGGGCCCTACATGGATAGGGCTATCATTTAAGACCAAACACAAGCCTAGAACTCCTCAAAAACTATCAGCAGATCACGTGTGAAGTTTGCATATAATCTGTATATAGCACTCGCATGTCACAATTTTCAGTTTTCATAAATATTCTTTCGGTATAAGATTTTTAGCACTAGAGCCTGGAACTCCAGAGTTCTAGGCTCTACATGGATAGAGCTATCATTTAAGACCAAACACAAGTCTATAACTCGTCAAAAACTATCAGCAGATCACGTGTGAAGTTTGCATATAATCTGTATATAGTACTTGCATGTCACAATTTTCAGTTTTCATACATATTCTTTAGGTATAAGATTTTTAGCATTAGAGCCTGGAACTCCGGAGTTCTTGGTTTTACATGGCTAGAGCTATCATTTAAGACCAAACACAAGCCTAGAACTCCTTAAAAACTATCAGCAGATCACGTGTGAAGTTTGCATATAATTAGTCTGAATCCTTAGACAATGAATATTATTTTCGTCCTTTAAAATAAGTTTTTCAGCTTAGGTTTGAAGATTTTTTTATTTTCTATTGGCAAATCTGTTTCATTGAAAATTATTTTTCATCCTAGAGCACTAGCATGTCCAAATTTCCATTTTTATCAAATTTTCTTTAGGTATAAGATGTAACACTAGAGCCTGGAACTCCAGAGTTCCAGGCCCTACATGGATAGAGCTATCATTTAGGTACAAACACAAGCCTACAACTCCTCAAAAACTATCAGCAGATCACGTGTGAAGTTTGCATATAATCTGTCTATAGCACTTGCATGTCCCATTTATCAGTTTTCATAAATTTTCTTTAGGTATAAGATTTAGCACTAGAGCCTGGAACTCCGAATTTCTTAGTTCTACATGACTGGAGCTATCATTTAAAACAAAACACAAGCCTAGAACTCCTCAAAAACTATCAGCAGATCACGTGTGAAGTTTGCATTATAAGCCAACCGAAAACAGTATTGATGGCAATGGGTTGACCTGACTCGCCCTTTACAAGACCAGGTTGAAGCACTGACGACAAAACACTGACATTGACTAACATGTCAATTTGTCCGGATTCATAGAAAAGTGGGTCAGCAAGAACCAAATTCCTGAGATGGTCCCAGGTCGAGGAATCAATTTGACCAGATGGCATGTTTAATTTTCCGAGCAATGTTTTAATTTTAGTTCTGTGTTTACGTTCTTTTTCCATTTACTGTATTTCGGTGGACATCTATAACTGGCTTTGTTATTAGCTATTAAGCTTTGCAATATTTTCTTGTAATGCGGTTGATGTCCCAAATAAATAAATAAATAAAATCATGTCAAATGCCCATGTAGTACCAACTCCCATTACAATCGGACACTTTACGCTCGAAGTTGTAGACGATTATGTATACCTAGAACAGACTGTCCAGTTAGGTCGGTCCAACTTCGAGAAAGAGGTCAATCGTCGAATCGGACTCGGCTCGGCAGCGTTCGGGAAGCTACGGCACATCTTTTCGTCCAATATTCTGCAGTCTCAAGACGAGAGTCTTTGAGCAGTGTGTGTTGCCAGTGATCACATATGGCACTGAAAGGTGGTCGCTTAGTATGGGCCTCATAAAAAGGCTCAAAGTCACCCAAAGGGCAATGGAGAGGGCCATGTTGGGAGTTGAGGGAAATGAGGCTATCCGCAGCAGAACCAAGGTAACCGAAATACCCCTCCGGATCGCTAAACTTAAGTGGCAGTGGACATAGCACGTAGAACCGATGGCCGTTGGGGCGGAAAGGTTCTCGAGTGGCGACCACGTACCGGAAGGCGCGGCGTGGGTAGGCCCCCGACCAGGTGGACTGATGACCTGGTAAAGGTTGCGGGAGTCCGCTGGATGCGGGTGGCGCAGGACCGCTCACTTTGGCACTCTTTGAGGGAGGCCTAAGTCCAGCAGTGGACGTCTTTCGGCTGATATGATGATGATGATGATGAAGTTAGTTATATCTTAAGGTGAATGACACGTGACACGAACTATTTTGCGTTACACTATATATGCATCGCTGTAGTTATATAAGTTTTAGTTTTGTATTCATAATTTTACATAATCATTTTAAACAAGTCTTCATTATTATTTAGCATTCAGAAATTAAATGTAATCTATTTTTATTGTATTTATAATGAGGCTTTAAAATAGTATGTATTTTACATGTTTTTGTTACCTATCCGTTTAATTTTTTTTTGTTGGTGAAATATACGATATAAAACAATGTATTATTTTTATTAGATGTTATAACAATAAACACGGATATATTTTTATATTGGGGGTATACATGATATTTTAAGAGAAATCGATTTTTACACTATCTCCATACTATTCAAACCACTGTGCACTGTTACCTTTTACGCTTAATCCATGAACGGATTTAGATGTAATTTTCCGTACAGAGACGCTTGGAAGGATGAAGGATAGTTTTTATCTCGGAATCATCCCTTAACATGGTAGAAGTGTGTGTAGAAATCTGAAATGATTGAGACATAGACAAAGTCGCGTGCAACAGGTGGTAATAAAAATAAAAATATTTTTCTCAATTGTGATATATATTATGTGGGTAGTCTTAAGTTTGTGTTTATTATGTTTAGGGTACAATATAATTCCTTTATCTCTGATTAATCCCGCTAGCTGCTAGACGTTGTTTTATTGAGCTCATACTAATACCGAAGATACCTAAGTCCTAGATATTCAGTGGCGACGAATACGATCGGACTCCAGTGCGTGTTTTTGTTTTGTGTTGTTTCGTGACGGGAACGGTGTAATAGACGCAAAAGTGACAATGTCGGTGGGCAAGATTGCCGAGTTCAATATAGGGACGGACAACTGGCGCCTATATGTCGACAGATTGTAACAGTATTTCGTGGTAAATAAAGTGGATAAAGACATGTACGTTCCTACTTTAATAAGCGTTATGGGTGCGGAGTGCTATGAACTATTGGTAAATTTGTGTACTCTGGCCAAACCAATATCAAAGACGTTCACCGAAGTGACGAACATTCTAGAACGTCACTTACAACCGAAACACAGTGTACTTGCCGAGTGGTACAAATTTAGGCATCGAAAACAAGCTAGCAACGAAAGTATTTCGGAGTATTTATTTATTTATTTATTTATTTAAACTTTATTGCACAAAACAAAAATGATGTACAAATGGCGGACTTAATGCCAAATGGCATTCTCTACCAGTCAACCATAAGGCCAAACAGAGACACTTAAAATTGGTGCAGAGTAAATGATCAATATTTAGAGCTTAGTACAGACTTATAAAAGCATAATCCTACATATATAAAATGACATATTATTACTTATATACAAAGATATGATACACTAATATATTATGGGACGATGGACGCTATGCAAATTCTTCCTCCAGCAGATGCCTACGAAGCATTCGCTTGATAACTAATTTGCTTGGGGCTTGTCTTAAAGGGAGAGGGAGTGCATTCCAGAGACGGATTGCCTGAACGGTGAAAGAACTTGAAATGAAACCAGTATGGTGAGAAGGTATTGTAAGTTTGAGTAAGCGGGAGGAACGCAGTTCACACCCGGGGCGCGGAGTTTCGAAGACGAATTTCTGTTTTAGATAACCTGGCGCAGAAGGCTCGAACAGGATAGAAAATAAGGTACAGAGGGTACGCAAAGATCTGCGACGTCGAATTGAAAGCCAGTTGAGCTGACGGCGGTAAAAGGATACATGGTCGTATTTACGAAGACCGAAGATGGTGGCAAGAAGCAAGTCATGGTCAACCGCATTAAAGGCATTGGAGAAATCTATAAGCACCAATACAGTCACTTTAGAAGATTCCATTCCAGAACGTATGTCTTCAATCACATTGAGAAGTGCTGTGGTGGTACTGTGTCCTGTTCTAAATCCCGACTGAAAGGCAGATAGAAGATTGTTTGAATGAATGAACTTGGAAATTTGTTTGTGAGCAGCGGCTTCGAGAATTTTGGAGAGAAACGGAAGAATAGAGATGGGTCGGAAGTGATTGAGAGCACTGGGGTTAGAAGTTTTTGGGAGTGGGATAACATAGGCCTGACGCCAACACGAAGGAAAGACCCCAGTGAGCAAGGACGTGTTAACAATATGGGAAATAATGGGTAAAACGCAGTCTAGAATGAAGGTGACCATGACTCTGCCCACCTTATCATGACCGACAGCTCTAGACCTGACAGACATGACAATCTTACGAATTTCATCATCAGAAACCGGGACAAAGGAGAAAGGTTCAATGTCAGGAGAGGGCAGAGACGCAATGAAGCACAAGATTTTAAATTTGACTAAGCGGTTTAACGAAGAGGTATGAGAGAAATGAATATTTAACTGGTCCAAGGAAAAAGGCAAGTCGCAAAGGCAAGAGTATGTGGCAGTGCTCAAGAAACATGTCCAAAACGTGCGAATTTGGGACTTCGGCGAGTATCAGCGACTCTTTGACGGCGTATGCCTCGAAGTTGCCGCCGTTTTTCGCCCGTATGAGCCTTTGATTGAATACCAAAACAATCACAAATTTAAACTACCACAAAGCTCGACCTACGGTCGAATTGAACGCCCTTATATAGAACTTGAGTCAAACAAACGATAGCGCCATCAAAAATTAATCTCAATTCTTCTAAAGCCGCGAATTAATAAACTTTGGATCCAAGACACTACTAGACGATAGATGGCGTTGGTAGTACAGCCGCGGTAGTTACTATTCGGAACGGAATTTGGTATTTTATCAACTAAATTACACTCGGTGGCATTGGAACGAAGTTTCTTATTATTATTATGTAAATACTGGATTTTTATCATATATACCAGGTTTATTATACAAAAGTGTAAGGTTTAGGTGTATATATTAATATATTACGATTTATACCAGTAGATGACATTCTTATTCTTCTTCATCAGCCTATATACGTCCCACTGCTGGGCAAAGATCTCCTCTCATATATGAGAGGAGGATATATGAGATTCACCAAAAAACTAATAGTAAACATCAAAATAAATGACATTCCGTACATAAGTTCCGAAAATCGTCTTTTCTTTTTCGTAAACACCAGTGTTGTGACCAAATTTCTAATCAACCTAGTCCCAAACTAAGCAAAGCTTGTACTATGTAGCGACGATAATATACAAACACATTTAAATTCATAGACATCCATATTTCACGAACAAATAGGTATTCGTGCTCATTACACAAATAGATGACCGGGATTAGAACCCGGGACCTCTAGCTCCATAGGCAGTATTGGTACCCACTACGCTAAACGGCCGATAACACATCTTAAGGTGGTTCACTTTCCATACAAAACGTTATTTGACATTCGCAAGCTAAGGGCGTGATTTTTTAAGAAACTTATAAGAATAAGAATAAGAAATATTTATTGCTTAACTGGGTACATATTAGGGTGTTTACAATTTTCGATAATAGATTCAACGGGTACCCCATCGGGCGTGCAATATAAGTAGGTACTTAGCTTAAATACTAGAGCGACATAATCTGGACAACAACACTACATTCGACATTAACAATTCTCACACTCAAAGAACTCGTTAAGGCTATAAAATGCCTTATCAATAAGCCAATTTTTTAACCTATTTTTAAACATGTTACCGACTAGACATTTAATGTCAGTCGGAAGGTGATTGAATGTTCTAATTGCCATCACAAATGTACTTTTAGCGTATATGGAGATACTAGCTCTTGGTAATCGAATGTTGTGTTTGTACTGCGATCTTACATTAACTTTCGTAGATATCCATGGCGTTAAAAAGTTGGGTTGATTTTTAACAAATAAGCATACTTCGAGAATATAAATTCCTGCCAGCGTCAAAAACCGCTTTTCTCGGAAAACTTTGCGAAGGGAATCCCTGTAATTCATACGATACTTCGTCCTCAAACATTTTTCTGAAGTATAAATGTTATATTGACGTCCACAGAATTAGCCCAGAAGATGATACCGTATGTTAGTAATGAATAGACATAACCATAGTAGGAACTAATGACTACGGTTTCAGAACAAGTTTCTGATAAGATAGATAAGGCGTAGCAGCTTCTAGATATTTTCTTATTTATCTGTTCTACGTAATGTTTTCCAATTAAAGTGCGAATCCACATATACGCCTAAAATTTTTATATTGCTTACCTCCTCTATAGTGTTGCCTGCTTCCGAAATATTTAAAGGACTTGGAGCGGTATTATAATTTCTAAATTGTATGACCTTTGTTTTGTCCAGGTTCAGTTTAAGATTAAGAGTTGAGAGCCAGTTTATAATTTTGCTTAAAACTACTTCAATATTCTTTTGTAAGAATTCTAATGGCCGATCACATGAAAAATTATGTATCTAACTTTCATAAATTGACTTTCCAGTTGCGCGAAATTCCCCTTTCCTTGAATGAACTTACGTATAAACTAGAATAATTTGAGAAAAATGGTTCTCCCTAAGTATGACGTCACAATTCTTTTTTCTCAGCAGTACACGTGTCGGCTGCCTTATAGATGGAGTCTGTGTTAACAATATAAGTTATGCGGACGACATGGTACTGCTGAGTTCGTGGTGGATTGCGCAGATTGCTCAAAATGTGCGAAGCCTATGCAGCAAGCCACAGACTCAAATATAATGGAATCAAATGCCAGTACATGGTATTTGAGGGCGGTCGCAAAAGTACAAGTGTGGTTCCTCCCATTTGTATCGAGGGCACCTCTTCGAGTAGAGTGAACCAATTTAAATATCTAGGTCTCGAGATTGCGACCGACCTCAAAGATGACCTGGACATTGAAAGGGAGCGAAGGGCCCTATCGGTCCGAGTGAATATGATCGCGCGCAGGTTTGCGGGGTGTTCGAGAGAGGTGAAGGTTACATTGTTTCGAGATTTCTGCACTTCCCTCTACACCTGCAGCCTGTGGGCGCAGTATACGCAACGGGCCTAAGGGGCTCTTTGGGTCCAATATAATAACGCGTTCCGGGCGTTGATGGGACTGCCTGTGTGATACTGTGGTAGTGCCTCAATTAATATTTAAAAAAATGTCAATCTTCCTAAATACTAACATTCTAAGTAGGTATAGTTTTAATTTTAACTTTGAGCACAAATTACTAACATTATTATGTGTCCTGTTACACGAAATAAATGATTTTTATTTTTATTTATTTTATTTCATTATAATAGCCACATTGAGCGAAACAAGATTCGTCGGAAGCCTCACGTCTAACATAATACAGTGAAATTAGCTCAAAATTTGGCAAAATTAAAGGACGACTTTAATCTATCAGGATATGTAGGTTATAGAGAAAAGCTTCAGGTACAGGGCATAGAAATAAATTGTAGCTTTTTTTAAGAGCATATTCTATTCTTTGCTTCATTCATACATATCATAGCCGACAACTCCTGAGTTCTGTACAGACCATTATCAGAGCTATAAGATAAGTTTTGATAGAGACCTGGAACTGCTTGAAAAATATCAGCATAGCACACCTGATTGGAGACTTACTTCAATTTCGGGTGGAAGCTTACTAGATACCCTTTTTCTTCCAGCACTGATTTCGTAGAGCCCGGAACTCTTTTGTTTTAAAAGGGGCATTAATAGAGCTATCAAAATAATACTAACATAGACCTAGAACTCTTCTAAAAATATCAGCATATCACACCTGATTGTTATAAATTTCAAATTTTCGACCTATACTTAGTAAAAAAATTACTTGTACGCTACAATGCTCCATATAGCCAAGAACTCCTAAGTTCTGTACAGACCATTATTAGAGCTATAAGATAAGTCTTGATTGAGACCTGGAACTGCTCGAAAAATATCAGCATAGCACACCTGATAGGAGACTTACTTCAATTTCGGGTGGAAGCTTACTACGTACCCTTTTTCTTCCTGCACTGATTTTGTAGAGCCCGCAACTCTTTTGTTTTAAAAGAGGCATTAATAGAGCTATCAAAATAATACTAACATAGACCTAGAACTCTTCTAAAAATATCAGCATATCACACCTGATTGTTATAAATTTCAAATTTTTGACCTATACTTAGTAAAAAAATTACTTGTACGCTACAATGCTCCATATAGCCAAAAACTCCTAAGTTCTGTACAGACCATTATCATAGCTATAAGATAAGTCTTGATTGAGACCTGGAACTGCTCGAAAAATATCAGCATAGCACACCTGATTGGAGACTTACTTCAATTTCGGGTGGAAGCTAACTAGGTACCCTTTTTCATCCTGCACTGATTTTGTAGAGCCAGGATTTCTTTTGTTTTAAAAGAGGCATTAATAGAGCTATCAAAATAATACTAACATAGAACTAGAACTCTTCTAAAAATATCAGCATATCACACCTGATTGTTATAAATTTCAAATTTTCAAGCTATACTTAGTAAAAAAATTATTTGTACGCTATTATACTCCATATAGCCAAGAACTCCTGAGTTCTGTACAGACCATTATCAGAGCTATAAGATAAGTCTTGATTGAGACCTGGAACTGCTCGAAAAATATCAGCATAGCACACCTGATTGGAGACTTACTTCAATTTCGAATGGAAGCTTACTAGATACCCTTTTTCTTCCTGCACTGATTTCGTAGAGCCCGGAACTCTTTTGTTTTAAAAGGGGCATTTATAGAGCTATCAAAATAATACTAAAATAGACTTAGAACTCTTCTAAAAATATCAGCATAACATACCTGTTTTTTATTAAACTCGAAATTTCAACCTATACTTAGTAAAAAAATTACTTGTACGCTACAATGCTCCATATAGCCAAGAACTCCTAAGTTCTGTACAGACCATTATCAGAGCTATAAGATAAGTTTTGAAAGAGACCTGGAACTGCTCGAAAAATATCAGCATAGCACACCTGATTGGAGACTTACTTCAATTTCGGGTGGAAGCTTACTAGATACCCTGTTTCTTCCTGCACTGATTTCGTAGAGCCCGGAACTCTTTTGTTTTAAAAGGGGCATTTATAGAGCTATCAAAATAATACTAAAATAGACTTAGAACTCTTCTAAAAATATCAGCATAACATACCTGTTTGTTATTAAACTCGAAATTTCAACCTATACTTAGTAAAAAAATTACTTGTACGCTACAATGCTCCATATAGCCAAGTACTCCTAAGTTCTGTACAGACCATTATCAGAGATATAAGATAAGTTTTGAAAGAGACCTGGAACTGCTCGAAAAATATCAGCATAGCACACCTGATTGGAGACTTACTTCAATTTCGAATGGAAGCTTACTAGATACCCTTTTTCTTCCTGCACTGATTTTGTAGAGCCCGGAACTCTTTTGTTTTCAAAGAGGCATTAATAGAGCTATCAAAATAATACTAACATAGACCTAGAACTCTTCTAAAAATATCAGCATATCACACCTGATTGTTATAAATTTCAAATTTTCGACCTTATCTTAGTAAAAAAATTACTTGTACGCTATTATACTCCATATAGCCAAGAACTCCTGAGTTCTGTACAGACCATTATCAGAGCTATAAGATAAATCTTGATTGAGACCTGAAACTGCTCGAAAAATATCACCATAGCACACCTGATTGGAGACTTACTTCAATTTCGAATGGAAGCTTACTAGATACCCTTTTTCTTCCTGCACTGATTTCGTAGAGCCCGGAACTCTTTTGTTTTAAAAGAGGCATTAATAGAGCTATCAAAATAATACTAACATAGACCTAGAACTCTTCTAAAAATATCAGCATATCACACCTGATTGTTATAAATTTCAAATTTTCGACCTATAATTAGTAAAAAAATTACTTGTACGCTATTATACTCCATATAGCCAAGAACTCCTGAGTTCTGTACAGACCATTATCAGAGCTATAAGATAAGTCTTGATTGAGACCTGGAACTGCTCGAAAAATATCAGCATAGCACACCTGATTGGAGACTTACTTCAATTTCGAATGGAAGCTTACTAGATACCCTTTTTCTTGCTGCACTGAATTTGTAGAGCCCGGAACTCTTTTGTTTTAAAAGGCTCAATAATAGAGCTATCAAAATAATACTAACATAGACTTAGAACTCTTCTAAAAATAACAGCATATCACACCTGATTGTTATAAATTTCAAATTTTCGACCTATACTTAGTAAAAAAATTACTTGTACGCTAATATACTCCATATAGCCGAGAACTCCTGAGTTCTGTATAGACCATTATTAGAGCTATACGATAAGTCTTGATTGAGACCTAGAACTGCTCGAAAAATATCAGCAAAGCATACCTGATTGGAGACTTACTTCAATTTCGGGTGGAAGCTTACTAGGTACCCTTTTTCTTCCTGCACTGATTTCGTAGAGCCCGGAACTCTTTTGTTTTAAAAGGGGCATTAATAGAGCTATCAAAATAATACTAACATAGACCTAGAACTCTTCTAAAAATATCAGCATATCACACCTGATTGTTATAAATTTCAAATTTTCGACCTATACTTAGTAAAAAAATTACTTGTACGCTACAATGCTCCATATAGCCAAAAACTCCTAAGTTCTGTACAGACCATTATCAGAGCTATAAGATAAGTCTTGATTGAGACCTGGAACTGCTCGAAAAATATCAGCATAGCACACCTGATTGGAGACTTACTTCAATTTCGAATGGAAGCTTACTAGATACCCTTCTTCTTCCTGCACTGATTTCGTAGAGCCCGGACCTCTTTTGTTTTAAAAGAGGCATTAATAGAGCTATCAAAATAATACTAACATAGACCTAGAACTCTTCTAAAAATATCAGCATATCACACCTGATTGTTATAAATTTCAAATTTTCGACCTATAATTAGTAAAAAAATTACTTGTACGCTATTATACTCCATATAGCCAAGAACTCCTGAGTTCTGTACAGACCATTATCAGAGCTATAAGATAAGTCTTGATTGAGACCTGGAACTGCTCGAAAAATATCAGCATAGCACACCTGATTGGAGACTTACTTCAATATCGATTATCAGAGCTATAAGATAAGTCTTGATTGAGACCTGGAACTGCTCGAAAAATATCAGCATAGCACACCTGATTGGAGACTTACTTCAATTTCGAATGGAAGCTTACTAGATACCCTTTTTCTTGCTGCACTGAATTTGTAGAGCCCGGAACTCTTTTGTTTTAAAAGGCGCAATAATAGAGCTATCAAAATAATACTAACTTAGACTTAGAACTCTTCTAAAAATAACAGCATATCACACCTGATTGTTATAAATTTCAAATTTTCGACCTATACTTAGTAAAAAAATTACTTGTACGCTAATATACTCCATATAGCCGAGAACTCCTGAGTTCTGTATAGACCATTATTAGAGCTATACGATAAGTCTTGATTGAGACCTAGAACTGCTCGAAAAATATCAGCAAAGCATACCTGATTGGAGACTTACTTCAATTTCGGGTGGAAGCTTACTAGGTACCCTTTTTCTTCCTGCACTGATTTCGTAGAGCCCGGAACTCTTTTGTCTTAAAAGGGGCATTAATAGAGCTATCAAAATATTACTAATTTAGACCAAGAACTCTTCTAAAAGTATCAGCATATCACACCTGATTGTTATAAATTTCAAATTTTCGACCTATACTTAGTAAAAAAATTACTTATACGCTTTAATACTCCATATAGCCGAGAACTCCTGAGTTCTGTACAGATCATTATCAGAGCTATAAGATAAATCTTGATTGAGACCTGGAACTGCTCGAAAAATATCAGCATAGCACACCTGATTGGAGACTTACTTCAATTTCGGGTGGAAGCTTACTAGGTACCCTTTTTCTTCCTGCACTGATTTTGTAGAGCCCGGAACTCTTTTGTTTTCAAAGAGGCATTAATAGAGCTATCAAAATAATACTAACATACACCTATAACTCTTCTAAAAATATCAGCATATCACACCTGATTGTTATAAATTTCAAATTTTCGACTTATACTTAGTAAAAAAATTACTTGTACGCTATTATACTCCATATAGCCGAGAAATCCTGAGTTCTGTACAGACCATTATCAGAGCTATACGATAAGTCTTGATTGAGACCTGGAACTGCTCGAAAAATATCAGCATAGCACAACTGATTGGAGACTTACTTCAATTTCGGGTGGAAGCTTACTAGATACCATTTTTCTTCCTGCACTGATTTCGTAGAGCCCGGAACTCTTTTG
Source organism: Epinotia demarniana (assembly GCA_945867215.1). Lineage (NCBI taxonomy): Eukaryota > Metazoa > Arthropoda > Insecta > Lepidoptera > Tortricidae > Epinotia > Epinotia demarniana. Next base: position 18,586,821 of record OX244280.1, read on the forward strand.
TTTTAAAAGAGGCATTAATAGAGCTATCAAAATAATACTAACATAGACCTAGAACTCTTCTAAAAATATCAGCATATCACACCTGATTGTTATAAATTTCAAATTTTCGACCTATACTTAGTAAAAAAATTACTTTTACGCTATTATACTCCATATAGCCAAGAACTCCTGAGTTCTGTTCAGACCATTATCAGAGCTATAAGATAAATCTTGATTGAGACCTGGAACTGCTCGAAAAATATCAGCATAGCACACCTGATTGGAGACTTACTTCAATTTCGGGTGGAAGCTTACTAGGTACCTTTTTTCTTCCTGCACTGATTTTGTAGAGCCAAGAACTCTTTTGTATTAAAAGGAGCATTAATAGAGCTATCAAAATATTACTAACATAGACTTAGAACTCTTCTAAAAATATCAGCATATCACACCTGATTGTTATAAATTTCAAATTATCGACCTAAACTTAGTAAAAAAATTACTTGTACGCTTTTATACTCCATATAGCCGAGAACTCCTGAGTTCTGTATAGACCATTATTAGAGCTATACGATAAGTCTTGATTGAGACCTAGAACTGCTCGAAAAATATCAGCAAAGCATACCTGATTGGAGACTTACTTCAATTTCGGGTGGAAGCTTACTAGGTACCCTTTTTCTTCCTGCACTGATTTCGTAGAGCCCATAACTCTTTTGTTTTAAAAGAGGCAATAATAGAGCTATCAAAATAATACTAACATAGACCTAGAACTCTTCTAAAAATATCAGCATATCACACCTGATTGTTATAAATTTCAAATTTTCGACCTATACTTAGTAAAAAAATTACTTATACGCTTAATACTCCATATAGCCGAGAACTCCTGAGTTCTGTACAGATCATTATCAGAGCTATAAGATAAATCTTGATTGAGACCTGGAACTGCTCGAAAAATATCAGCATAGCACACCTGATTGGAGACTTACTTCAATTTCGGATGGAAGCTTACTAGGTACCCTTTTTCTTCCTGCACTGATTTTGTAGAGCCCGGAACTCTTTTGTTTTAAAAGGGGCATTAATAGAGCTATCAAAATAATACTAACATACACCTATATTTCTTCTAAAAATATCAGCATATCACACCTGATTGTTATAAATTTCAAATTTTCGACCTATACTTAGTAAAAAAATTACTTGTACGCTATTATACTCCATATAGCCGAGAAATCCTGAGTTCTGTACAGACCATTATCAGAGCTATACGATAAGTCTTGATTGAGACCTGGAACTGCTCGAAAAATATCAGCATAGCACAACTGATTGGAGACTTACTTCAATTTCGGGTGGAAGCTTACTAGATACCATTTTTCTTCCTGCACTGATTTCGTAGAGCCCGGAACTCTTTTGTTTTAAAAGAGGCATTAATAGAGCTATCAAAATAATACTAACATAGACCTAGAACTCTTCTAAAAATATCAGCATATCACACCTGATTGTTATAAATTTCAAATTTTCGACCTATACTTAGTAAAAAAATTACTTATACGCTTAATACTCCATATAGCCGAGAACTCCTGAGTTCTGTACAGATCATTATCAGAGCTATAAGATAAATCTTGATTGAGACCTGGAACTGCTCGAAAAATATCAGCATAGCACACCTGATTGGAGACTTACTTCAATTTCGGGTGGAAGCTTACTAGGTACCCTTTTTCTTCCTGCACTGATTTCGTAGAGCCCGGAACTCTTTTGTTTTAAAAGGGGCATTAATAGAGCTATCAAAATAATACTAACATAGACCTAGAACTCTTCTAAAAATATCAGCATATCACACCTGATTGTTATAAATTTCAAATTTTCGACCTATACTTAGTAAAAAAATTACTTGTACGCTACAATGCTCCATATAGCCAAGAACTCCTAAGTTCTGTTCAGACCATTATCAGAGCTATAAGATAAGTCTTGATTGAGACCTGGAACTGCTCGAAAAATATCAGCATAGCACACCTGATTGGAGACTTACTTCAATTTCGGGTGGAAGCTTACTAGGTACCCTTTTTCTTCCTGCACTGATTTCGTAGAGCCCGGAACTCTTTTGTTTTAAAAGGGGCATTAATAGAGCTATCAAAATAATACTAACATAGACTTAGAACTCTTCTAAAAATATCAGCATATCACACCTGATTGTTATAAATTTCAAATTATCGACCTATACTTAGTAAAAAAATTACTTGTACGCTTTTATACTCCATATAGCCGAGAACTCTTGAGTTCTGTACAGACCATTATCAGAGCTATAAGATAAGTCTTGATTGAGACCTGGAACTGCTCGAAAAATATCAGCATAGCACACCTGATTGGAGACTTACTTCAATTTCGGGTGGAAGCTTACTAGGTACCCTTTTTCTACCTGCACTGATGTCGTAGAGCCCGGAACTCTTTTATTTTGAAAGATCGTTAATTTAGCTATCAAAATAATGCCGACATAGAACTAGAACTCTTTCCAAAATATCAGCATATCACACCTGTTTGTTAAGAAAACTCAAAATGACGAACTCTTCTTTGTAACCATATTTTTTTCTGCCTTTACAGTCATTGTAGAGGCCAGAACTCCTATATTTTCTATTAGGTAGTAATAGAGCTGTCAACACAATATCAATATAGACCTCGAACTCCTCAAAAACTATCTGCATGTCACATGTGAAGTTAACGTATCATCTGTATGAGTTTAACAAAATGATAATTATTTTCTGCTTGAATAAAAATAGTGACAGTCTAGCGATGTAGTGTTCTCTATCGTACATCAATAAAGCTTTACCATTTTAAACCCGCGGGCAAGCAAGGAACGCTCGAAAATATCATTATACTATAGCCCTAAATAGTCAAAATCGGCATTTTTTTTTTAATAACTTTAGGATGACAGTAGAGCCTGGAACTCTAGAGTTCTATTTTCAACACAGCTAGACATGTCATTTAAAGTCAAAAACAAGCCTAGAACTCATCCAAAACTATCAGCATATCACATGTGAAGTTAGCATATCATCTGTTTGAACTCTACAAAGATACAATTTATTTTCTTAGCTAAATAACGATTGTAACAGGCTAGAGGATGTTGAATTCGATATTCTGTAATGGTATAGCTTTATTTTTTGTCTGCAAACGAGCTACGGTCATTTGAAAATAGTTCATCATCTTATAGTACAATGACAAAATCAAAAAAAAAAAGGTTAGCTGTGACACTTTAGGTTGTAACTCCGGAGTTCTGTACTCTACAGGGCTAGAGCTATTAATCGAGACCTTAAATACGCCTAGAACTCTTCAAAAACTATCAGCATATCACATGCGAAGTTAGCATATCATTGCAAAATTAATTAAAGAAAAAAAAAATTTTTTTTTGCTAGAACTATGTATAAGAAGTATCAGGAACTATTGTGAACCTTGTATAAAGACAGAATACTAATTATTAGCCCATTCAGAAGAAAGTGATATGCTACGCGAAGTTAGCATATCATTTGGTTGAAAACCATAGTACCAATTTTTTTTGGTGTGCGGCCAGAACTATTCCTAAAAAGTATCAGGAACTATAGAACTATGTTGGATGCGAATAGAACTCCAACAAAAACTTGATCTGCTGGAACTTGTTACGCTAACTTCACGGACATTTTGAATACCACCCATATTTAAGCTTAGTAAGTTGCAAGGCTGAAGTTCTTTGGTGCATTCAAAACAAGTATTAGAATAATCTATATATATAAAAATTAAATGCGTTTGTTAGTCACCCATAAACTCGAGAACCGCTGGACCGATTTACGTAAATTTGGTATTGAAATGTTTGTATTAGACCGCAGAAGGTTTAGGTAGTGTAAAAACACGGAAATATTGTGATTATAATTAGAAAGCAGTGATTCTTTATTCCCATACAAATCAACTTGACTTGACAATGACGTGACGTTAATGACGGCTGCGTTCCAAACGCATTGTGATTTTATAAATTAATCTTGGCGTTTTGCGTGTTAGGCAAGTTAGCTGCTGAAAATAGTGTTTTTTTTTCTCATGCATTGTTGTGGAAATTATATGACAACGTATTAAATCAATATTAGTAATTATTCCGTTAAAGAATAACAAAATTTTGGTCGAGATCGAGACATGTCAGATAAACCGGCAGAAATAACACTAAATCGGAACGCACACATACAATAATAAAGGTCTCTATACACATGGTGATCGGTCGCACGATTAGAGTGAGCGGGAGCGATAGGAGTGAGGCAAGACATGTGTACCCCACTCTAACTATCGCTCTGTCTCTCGCTAATCGTGCGACAAGTTAATTACGTGTTTTTTTAATAGTATTACGACGTCGTCATGCGTTTCGATAAAATGATAGACACCCAGTCTATCATTTTATCGAAACGCATGACGTCGATTTACATTTCGCCGAAAACTATTCCACGAATTTCATTTCGTTGTATTTCTTGTTCACATAATCATCAATTCATAGTTTTTTATTTCATCGAACAACTTTTCATCGTTAATCGTTTCGAATGTGTCTCAAATCGTAGCGTAACGATTCATCGAATTTACTTTTCATAGAATAGTCAGTTGTGTATAGTATTAATTTATCGAAACACGGTTCAATGTTGGTACGTTCCATATATTTTTGTTGCCACGATCAATATTTCATTTTTCTACCAAGCTGTTTACCTATAGGTCATTTCGTCTAAGTATATAATACCTAATGGATAAAATGGGTCCACATTGACTCATATACGCTTCGTATACGATGTAGACGTAATATTAAGCCTAAGTAAGTGATATTAAAAAAACGGTTCTGGCGCTTCGCCGGCCGCTGCCGCGGCACGCTCGCTGCGCTCGCTCGGCTCGCGCGCTATAGGATCACAGTTCACCTAACACTCCTCCTCGCTTCGCTCGTCGTCGTACCTACACTGGCCTGCCTTAAAGTAGAATAGGAAGGTAATCCGATATCCAGAGGGAGAGGTGGGTAGGCTTAGAGCTCTATGTATACGTCCAAAGTCTCGGTGAAATGTACAGTCAAGTGTAAAAATATGGGTGCATACAACTTAATCATAAATATGTCCCATAACTCTTATGTCAGCGGATTAAGGTTTTGGTACTTATTTATGAGAGGATGTTATCGATACATATTTTTGCACTTGACTGTACCTACTCAGTTCGTTGAAAGGTAAATGTTATCAAGTGACAAACACAGATGAAACGATTTTCTATGTAATAAGAATTTTGGGAACTGAAACTTATGTTAAAACAAAATTATAGTAACGGTGATTCGATGAACGACTATGTCGATGAACAAATAAAATATTGAAATGAAATTCGATGAGTTCATTTTTGTGTAAATGGTATTTCGAGCAAATGTATGAGCGATCTAACGAAGTTCGATGAATGATTCCTGTGTGATGATGAAATTCTGCAAATAACGATAATCGATGAAACTATTTTCGGTAAAATGATGGTTTCCCAGTATTAATAGACGTTCGAATATGGTACGACCGTACCGACGGACATGTTCGGTGCGCTCGACGCGCTACACTTCGTAAAAAAACATATATCTATGTACGAACATGTTACAAGTGCCCCGAGACAAGATAAGATTGTAATGCCTCCCAAACCTAAGCTACCAATGTTTCGAAATAGCCCATATTACAGATCAATCCTCATATACAATAAATTACCAAAAAGCGTAACTAGCGAGCAAGAAACAAATCTTTTTATCAATAAGCTTCAATCAATTTTAATATAGAAAGCATACATTTTTGACGGACAAAACATTGACATAGATGCTGAGAAACCTACCATATTTCAATAATTTACAATATGTGGTCGTATTTACATACTTATTAGAATTGTATGACCTATCGATCTGGTGAAAAAAGGCGACGACGAGAGCCCGGACGATTCCGGCGCGCTTTCACGACTCAGTTGGGCGGGCCACGGCGGCTACGGCGCGACGGGAAGCCCCGGTGACTGTGAGTGAGAGTCCTGGTGCCCTTCTGTTCCCTCGATACTCTCCCAACCCGGTAGGCACGATTTTAATGATATTTGTTAAACGTTCAACTGGGTCCCTGCAAGGTGTGAATTGACAACTGGACCTGGTAGTAGATGGCGCAGCAGTCGCTGTCACTGATCTCCTAAACGGCAGGTACGATTTTAAGGATATTTTTGTAAACGTTCAAGTGGGTCCCTGCAAGGCGTGAATTTACAACTGGACCTGACATGTGGCACTGTAGTCGGTATGTCACTGATCTCCTGCTAAACGGCAGACACGATTATAATGATATTTATTTGTAAACATTCAAGTGGGTCCCGTGGTCCCTGCAAGGCGTGAATTTACAACTGGACCTGATAGGTGGCACTGTAGTCGGTGTGTCACTGATCTCCTGCTAGACGGCAGGCACGATTCTAATGATATTTTTTGTAAACATTCAAGTGGGTCCCTGGTGGTCCCAGCAAGGCGTGAATTTACAACTGGACCTGGTAGGTGGCGCTGTAGTCGGTATGTCACTGATATTTTCCTAGACAGCAGGGATGAATGAAGGGATTTGTCACTTTCAGTTGGCAAGGATTTTGTACAGGCTGTTTAATTATTAGTAAACAGTGTAGTATATATAAATGATGATTCAACCGTAGCTTCGTCAGAAGTAATTATAGAATCTCAAAAAAAAAACATAATGACACCTGTCCTTGCTGTACTTACTTCTATACAAATTTAATATTACAGTCCATTTTGAATTTATAATCATAATACTCGTAAGAACAATTAAAGGTTTGGATCTTATATCGAAAATTCGAAATAAATAATGCTCCCCTTTTAAAACGCCAGAGTTAGGACAGTATTTGTATGTTTCCCACCGACCGCGTCGGTAGCTGCCGCCTCGCAGTGGATGCACGATTCATTCAAATATGAAAGGTAACTACTGTATAGACGGTTCAAATTCCTTTGCATGTAATAGAATGCGCGCCGGACCAACCCGTTCGGTGGGAATCAAACGTCTGTTGCGTCCACTAGCAACAAAAACAAAACCCGGTAGATGGTGCTGCAGTCGGTTTCCAGAACCCACCAGACGTTTGAGAGATGTCTTAAGATTTTAACGCTTTTTTAAACAAACAAAACAAACTGTTTTGATTTGGATGGACCGTTTTTAAGGAAATTATACAATTTGACGCTGATTTTCTGAGCAGGACGACGTTTGCCGGGTCCGCTAGTTAGGGATATATAGCGATTTGAAACGGTATAGTCACTTGTTTGATGATGCTGAAGTAGTCCGGCCCGTTGACTGGGGTCCAATGGGGGCCCCGGGGACATTTGAGTGGGCTTCTCTTGACTGACGGCTTTCACTTCGTAACTGGTCCAACAAAATTCAAATATCTTTGCTTTTTTAGCTCCCGAGCCAGTAAAAACAGCCTGGCTGCTTTTGGAGTCAACTGCTCGGCAACGTAGATGTCTGGAGAGGTCGCAAGGCCGAGATGTTTCGCAGAGAGGCTAGCTGCATTTCTTATATTGTAGTCCTTGCATTTTTTAAGTATATAATTTTCAACGAGAGTGGATGTTGTTTCTAAAATGATGAGGATGTTGTAGAGTTTTCTTTCTTGTTTTTTATACGGTACATATCTTTAATTTCTGTCTTACTAATGTGGCAGGTAATGGTAGTACCGAGGTGGGATACCATGTTGATCAGACTGTCTTTACTCTCTTTTTTTTGGATCGGTACATTTTTAGTCTCAAGGTTTGCCTTCCGCCCATCTCGAAGCAGATCTGAGATTTTACTGTGTAGATGTGAATTTTAAACAGTACACCTAGATGTATCACGCTACACAGGTTTGAAAACTATATTAATTTTTTTGTCTAAAAACATATAATGACTGTATGAGCGAAGCGAGGAGGAGTGTTAGGTGTACCTCGACCCTACACGCGCGAGCCGAGCGAGCGAAGCAAGCATGCGGCCGGCAAAGCGCCAGATCCGATATTTTTTAATTTACTTATCGAAAACGCTTTACTTCATTAAGAAAAACAATATTACGAGGGTCAAACTGAAAGTTCTTAGAAAATCAAAAACTGAGCAAACTAGACGACCTTTTGAAACGCAGCCACTGCTTCCTCGGCGTCCATAAAACGTTTTCCTCGAAGGTCGGGGATATATGGCGGGTGACCTAGTCATTCCACGTCGGAAGTCGCCAAATAGTCGATCGTACGCCTAGCGGTGTGCGACGAGGCGTTGTCGTGGTGAAGGAGGATCCTACTGCGAGGTCGTTTCTCACGAACTTTTTCCAAGACAAGTAGCAAACAATTGTTGGTGTACAACTCTGCAGTAACTGTTTTCGATCGATACAATTATCGCGTAATGACCGTTCCTTCCGAAGAACGAGGCGACCATATTTTTTCCCACGCTTCGACCTCTCTTCACTTTAGTTGGCAACTCCTCGGAAGGAAACACCCACTGAGCAGACTGTCTTTTGGTTTCGGGATCATAACAGTAAATCCAGCTTTCGTCACCCGTAAGTATGTCGGAACACAGCATTTGAGTCACCTCCGTTAAATCTTTTAACCATTTCACGGCACCAATCAACACGACGGAGTTTGTGGGCCTCGGTCAAATTATGAGGTATCCACCGGGCACAACGCTTCCTGACCGCTAAATGTTCATGGAGGATTTTGTGCACTTGGCTCATACCAATGCCTAAAGTTGCCCGAATCTGCTGATAGGTCACTCTTTTGTCAGTCTCTATCATACGCTGCACAACACTGATGTTATCTTCAGTCGTCACCGTAGAAGGCCGTCCCTCACGCAGATCATCGGTGATGTGAGCGACGTCCGCTCTCGGCGGCGTCGGCTGGGCGAGTGAGCGCGCGCCACCCGTGGTTGTCCCTCGGACCCCGTGGGGGGCTCGGGAAGCCTGTTGCGGCTGTGCCGCTTCTGGCGGGATCAGGCGCCGTCCGCTACAACGGACGGGTAGCTGGGGTGGGTTAAAAACCCGTCATGTCCGGTGGGGTCATCTGCTTCGTCCGTCGGCGCGGTCAAGCCCTGCCGGGTGGGACTTCCTTAGGAGAGGCCCAGCGAGCGACCAGCGAGCCGACGGCACTGCAGGAACATCCTTGCGTCGAGTCAGGGGGTGGCGGGCGGATCCGTGCGGATCAGGTCCCGCGGTAATGCCCTCTTGTCGGGCGGCCGGGAGTGGTACGGGGCTATGTTCTGCAGGTGCGTCAGGCGCGAGCCGTCTGCCCGCTCAAACATAGCCCTGGTCAATCTGGTGATGAAGTCGTCCAGGTGTTCGACTTTCAGGTCACGGTGGAGCACTCTGTTGCTGACATAGAAGTGCGCGTCGGCTGCGGTGCGGAGCGCGTGAGCGCGCGCGCTAGCTGCCGCGGCAATGCTCGCCCCTCACAGTCACCTAAGAGTGACCTCGCTCCGAGACACAAGTCGGCGACGGACGAGCTCCGCCCCTATGTGCACGGACAGCGCGTACTAACCACTCGGCGCCCGAATGGTGTATTTGGGCTTCGCCCGTGTCCTCAGACACTTTGGGGTAAACGCTGTTACCAAATAAAAGAAGGAATAACGAAAAATAGACTTATTTTACTTTTCCCTATACTGCCCTATCACTGCCCTAAGTGACTTGATACAAGTCCCTAACTTCCAAATACTTTGTAGTTTTCTTCTTCTTCTTGTTGTGACTTCCAGGAGACTCCGATTTGACACTGATTTGCTCCGGGCCGTACCTGCTATTTATACCTGACAATGGGTAAGCAAGACGTGCTGAGTGAGACAACAAAAGTTACGCCCACTTTGACTTGACTGATTTACATTACAAGGTGTTATTCTGATATTATAAACATTAATGGGCAAATACAAATACAAATACAAATTATTTATTCTGCAAATAGGCCACAAGGGCACTTTTACATGTCAAACGGTAGTTTACAATAAAAATAATAATCTTACAATAAAAGATTATAATTTGCACATTAACGACTGATATAACAACACACTAAATGTCACAAAGTAAATGAAAACAAAACAAAATACGACCATTACATTCGATTAGAATAAGGTCTGTGCATTAACAGAAAGTTAATGATATTAATTCAGTATTCCAGAGATGTATAAGGTCTCTGAGCGTCCAAATACAATCAATAATTATTCAATGTTCGTAGAGATGTATACGGTCTCTAAGCGTCAAAACAAAACAATGAAAAAAAGGAATATTAATGTAATATTGTCAGTGATGTACATGGTCAATAACAATAAAACGTGTCAAGATCGGAATGATGTCTCTCGTCAATACGATAATAATAAAATAACACTAGTATTTAAGAAGTTGGGTACTATGCCCTTGCAAGCATGAACAGTCCGGACTCCACAAACAGCACCCGATCACGAGTATGACGCATATCTCAGCCATCGCCTCCCTCAACCATATGTTAGGGAAGGTGGCGACCCGATCAACGACGCCACCGTAAGCAAAGCCCTTTAAGCGAGCATGACATATTCAAGCCACCGGACAATGTTAAAAAGCAAAGATTAATAAGCGACTTGCTCGGCGAGAAACAGCATTACGTGCTCTCTTCTTACATAAAATGGAACAATTATTTCAGGTAGATACTTATAATGTGTATTTAGGTATATTCCTAATAGAATTAGCCTACTACTGGCTTAAAGGCATTTTTGTCGTTTAAGAAATCGTTGACAGTATAATACGCCTTGCTTAGCAAATTACTTTTAACATGAGACTTAAATTGACTGAACGGTAAATTAACAATTTCGGTGGGTATTTTATTATGAAAACGTATGCAGTTCCCCACGAACGACGTGCTAACCTTGCGGAGACGACTGGCCTTCACTGCGATCTTGTTTTTACTTCTGGTGTTGTAGTCGTGGATATCGCTGTTGAGTTTGTACTCGTGAAGGTTTTTTCGCACATACATGATATTCTCAAGAATGTATTGGCATGCTACAGTAAGAATGTTTGCCTCCTTAAATTTGTCCCTGAGAGATTCTCGAGCTTTTAGTTCGTATATGGAGCGTACAGCGCGTTTCTGTAGCACGAATATGGTCTGGATATCAGCTGCTTTCCCCCACAACAGGATTCCGTGGGACATAACACTGTGGAAGTAACTGTAGTACACCAGCCTGGCGGTCTCAACGTTTGTTAACTGTCTTATGCGTCTTACTGCATAGGCTGCCGAACTAAGTTTTCCGGCTAGGGCGGTGATATGTGCCTGCCATTGTAGTTTTGAGTCCAAGGTGATACCTAAAAACACTGTTCTATCTTCAATTTCCAGTTCATCACCCTTTAATTTGATCTTGGTATTGTTTACCTGCTTGACATTAGGTAAAGTGAATCTGATACACTTTGTTTTCTTGGAATTTAGCAGTAAATTATTTGCTGTAAACCATTTCACAACAGTGTTGAGTGCATCATTAATATCATCGAAGTTTTCCTCTTTCCTGTCTACCTTGAAGATAAGCGACGTGTCGTCTGCGAATAACACTATATCATGTTTATCTTGCAACATATTGGGCGGAAGTCTAAGCTGATTTACAAAGTTCTAATATGGCTTGAGATGTTATAAGTACAGTAGAGTTCGTAATATTATTTTCTGATTCGAATAATCATACATGAGAATCGGGCAAACCGTAATTCGGTCCCTTTTGTAACTCTTATTTATCATTTACGCTGAACCTACTGAGTTTACTTATTTCTAAGTTTAAAAATTAAATAGAACTTTTTATTAGCTTTCTAACAATATATAAATCTTTCTTATACGACAAGCCATTACAAAGATACAAGTATAAACATATTAATTCCAAAGTGAAAATGCGCCGTACTAAGTTCTAATTCGGGCTCGGCGGCCGCGGCTCTCGTTACGGTCATGTTGGCGCGATACACCCCTCCCCTCCAGGCGGCCAGTCTGCGCTGCGCTCGCGCATAGGCAACATCTCCTCTCTCTATTCTAATACAATTCTACTAGGATTTTACTTTAATGTTACAATGTTAAGTGTTATCAAATGAATGTTATGAGAGGGTGTTTTATGTAAATAATGACTATGGGGGTTCTAACTACTGGGTTCTTTTATTGCTTTAAACAATCTAAGTCTTAATAAATAATTACATATTTCCTTACATATAATCTTCATATGACGCGATGCGTAGCTCTGCCGTCGCGTGTTGATCTGTCGTCCATAGGTGAGATTAGTGCGACCACGTTTAAAATCATTAAACAGTGGCACGAGATGGGGCTTCATCGTGAAAGGCCAATCGAAGTCTATCATAACTTTCTTGTTGACTTAAATGACATTGAAAGTCATAAAAAATCATAGCACGAAAATTTTCACGCGTTAAATTCATGCTGACGTGACACAGACAATTTTCAATTTGCCGCCAAATCGTAAAACAAATGACAAATAAATTAAATACATACTCAATAATGTTGGCAAAGAGTTCCATTTTCAAAATTTAAACTTATTTTTTTATTATGTTTGTCGGGATTCCGAAGTTGCGATGCGTGTTATTATTGAAACTCCGTAGGTTGAATAATCAAGGTATTATATTCGTTGTAAGGTGATATTTTGCGGTTTACAACAATTAAGGCTTAACAGAAAAAACACGGGATATGCACGAGATTGCCCTAATTAAGTTAATGGCGTAACAAGGCCTTGTGAAGACAGAGATCGGTCTAGTGTGGCGTTCCGGAAGATTATTTTTAGCCATTTTGGCAATCATTCGGTTCCGGCCAATCAGTGCGACCGCGCGTCGACTCGGGCGCATCCGGTGCGTCCTGATTGGCCGGCCGGGGGAAAGCCACACAGACAATACAATAATATATCCCTGAGGAAGGGATGTGGCTTCGGTTGTGACCGTGGCGCCACATCACCCCCCCCAGGGAGAGAATTAATTAATTAAAATAATTAGTTACATAGCTAACATGGATTGCACCGAAAAGGAAAAACATAACATATTTATTTAAAAAAAAATTAAATGGTTAGTGGCGTACATATGTGCACATACCCTAGGTAGGTATATTGAGATCAAACACATTGCGGCCTTACTATAAATACAAAACATGACTCCTTATACTACTTAGGTACAAGTAATACAATTAAGTAAGGATATTGCACAAGTTATCCTACAATTAAATGTTATGTAACATTTTAGTTTAGAACTAACATGACATTCCAATTGTTCACTATTGGAAATAAGGTTAACATATTCATGATAACAGACAATTATGAAAGATTACTGCAAATAAAGAGTTACTTCAATAATGTTAATTGGAGTAGGTAATATGTAGGTATGCAAGTCTTACATTTATGTTGATTAAAGGATAGTAATTAAAACTAATAAATGTTGAGGCTTGCTTGACTTCACAATATATATATATTAATGAAGTTATTGTGGATAAAAATGAGAAAATAATAATAATATGTATTCTAGGCATAGAGAATACTGAGCATTTTGAATTTAAGCTGAATTATGAACAAAGAGTAATGAACTAGGAGGGGTCATAAGGTAATTTGAAACGAACCCTTCTGCCTGAACGTGTGGAGTACTCAGGTGGACCGTCCGACTGAGGCGGATCAGCTGACTGAGGTGAGTCAGCTGATGGAGCTAAGTCAGCTGATGGAGGTGAGCGTGTAGGTCCAGGCGCGACTGGCTGCGGTGGTGTCGGTTTGCGTAAGGCGCTACGGCGCGGGGACACTGAGGGCAGGGCGGGCGGCACGTTTGGCCCGGAGGTGTCGGCCTGGGAGTGAGGGCTCGGAAGGCCCGTCTCGTCCACGACGTAGGCGGGCTTGACCCGGTCGATACTGACCTCGACTTCCTTTCCTTTATTGAGAAGTTTGATTGTTTTCTCCTTAAGCTGGATGATGCGGTGCGGTCCTGTGTAGGGCGGCTGTAGCGAGTGACGCAGCGCATCTTCCCGCAGGAACGCGTGGGTCGCTGAGGGAAGGTCTTTAAAGGTGAAAATGCGGTCGCATTGGTGATGAGAAGCTGGAGTTGGCCGAAATTGTGCCATCTTCGTACGAAGTTGGTTGACGTAGTCGGCAAGGTCGGTGGGTCACTCTGATGTCATGGGAGGAGAGAGCAGCTCTCCAGGGAGACGTAGGGGCTCGCCGTACAGTAGTTCGGCTGGTGACGATTCCAGGTCTTCTTTTAAGGCGGCGCGCATGCCAAGTAGCACCATGGGGAGCGCTCTGATCCAGGTGTTGTTATGACACATCAGCGCGGCCTTGAGCTGACGGTGTACACGTTCCAGGATCCCGTTGCTCTGCGGGTGATAGCTTGTAGTCCTGATTCTGGTGGTAGCGTGCATTTGCATGAGTCGTTGGAAGAGTGAAGACTCGAATTGTCTACCCTGATCAGTGGTGACTATGGTTGGGACACCAAACCGGGCTATCCATCCACTGGTGAATGTTTCTGCAACTTCTTCCGCTGTGATGGTGGTCATTGGCCATACCTCGGGCCAGCGCGTAGCGCGATCTATAGCGGTGAGGCAGTAATGGAAACCATTGCATGGTGGCAATGGGCCAATGATGTCCAGGTGGACGTGGCGCAATCTCGCAGAGGAGGAGAAATGTCCGAGTGGTGTAGAAGCATGCCTTGTCACTTTGCTTCGCTGACAAGGAACGCAGTGTCGCGACCACTGGTGGCAGTCCTTCCTTACGCCTGGCCACACATAGCGATCGCTGACCAATCTCGCTGTCACGCGCGCGCCAGGGTGACTCAACCCATGCAGCTTGTTAAAAATGGCGCGGCGATATGGAAGCGGTATGAAAGGCCGGGGCTTACCGGTAGAGGTGTCGCAGGTGAGTGTGATGTTAGTCCCCGGTACGCTGATCTGCTCTAACTGGAGTGACGAGTTGTTTGTTTGGAGGAGGCTGGCTAGCTCATCGTCAGTGTCCTGTGAGGCAGCGAGTGCGGCGTAGTTCTCCTCGAGTGATATCGCCTCTATCCTTGACATGGCGTCAGCCACTACGTTTTCTTCGCCGGCGATGTGTACGATGTCGGTCGTGAATTGGCTTATAAATGACAGTTGGTTAAGCTGTTGCGGCGGCAATTTTTCACGGCGCTGTTTAAATGCGTATATTAGCGGTTTGTGGTCCGTGTAAATCGTGGCATGTTGGGCCTCCAGGATGTGTCGGAAATGCTGCACACTCTCGTAAACTGCGAGCAGCTCGCGATAGTAGGCGGGCAACTCGCTCTGTGCTGGTGTTAGTTTTCTGCTGAAGAACGCGATGGGCTGCCAGTCGTTGTCAATTCGCTGCTGCAGGCACGCGCCGACCTGGCTGCTCGACGCGTCGGTGAAGAGCCCGAGCGTGGCCGAGCTGATTGGGTGCGCGAGGATTGTGGCTTCAGTGAGGCTCGCCTTGCATGCTTCAAATTGTTGTTCGAGTTCTGGCGTCCAAGGAAATGGTTTGTTGCCTCTCATTTTAGTGCCGGCCAGTGCGTCGATTAACGGTGCTTGTTGCTCGTCTGCCCTGGGTAAGAAACGTCGGTAGTAATTAATCATTCCGAGGAATCTCCTCACTCCTTGTACGGTTTTCGGTAATGAGTATTCTCGTAGCGCTTGTATGCGCTCTGGAGGAGGTTGGGTTCCATCCGGGCTGATGAGGTAACCCAGGAAAACTAGTTGTTTGACCCCGAGGTTACACTTTTCGGCATTGACGACTACACCATAGTCCTGGAGTCGCTGGAAAAGTGTGCGCAGGTGCTCAGCGTGCTGCGTGGCGTCGCGAGAAAAAACCAGGATATCATCTATGTATGCGTAAGTGAAATCCAGGCCCCTGGTGACTTCGTCGATGAAACGCTGGAATGTTTGTCCAGCATTCCGGAGACCGAAGCTCATATATGGGAATTCGTACATGCCAAATGTTGTCGTAAACGCAGTCTTTTCTATGTCAGTAGGGTGAACAGGTATCTGTTGGTAAGCCTTAACGAGATCTATGGAACTAAAAATGTGGTTACCGGCTATGGCTTGGTTCACATCCCCGATGTGTCGCACTGGGTATTGGTCCGGGATGGTGCGAGCATTTAAGGCCCTGTAGTCACCACAGGGTCGCCAAGAGGAGTCTTTCTTCTTAGCTAGGTGAAGTGGAGATGACCATGGAGACTTTGATGGTGTGGCTGTACCGCACTGCACCATGTCGGTGAACTCCTTCTTGGCGGCAGCCAGCTTCTCAGGACCGAGGCGACGTGGTCTGCAGAAGACAGGTGGACCTGGCGTGGTGTTGATGAAGTGGACAGTGTTGTGCTTCTTCATTCGTGTGACTCCAGGTGGCTTTAATATCTCAGGGAATTCTGAAAGTATATTTGAGAAAGGTGAATTGTCGGCCCTTATGGCTTTAATGCTAGGTTGGTCCACGGATGCGATGGAGGCGGGGGTGGTGATTCCTGTGCTGCCATCCATTAGTTGCTTCCCCCGGCAATCTGGCAGCAAATTGTAGTACGCCAGGAAGTCAACACCTATTATTGGCATATCCACATCGGCCACAACAAAATTCCACTTTAGATTTTTCTTTGGGCCAATGTCAAGTGAAATAGTGACAGTTCCGTATGTTTGTATACGGGTGCCGTTTGCTGCGCCGAGATTATAATCAGTGGCTGGTCTGACTGTTTTAAGTAGGTTCTTTGGAAAACAGCACAAATCTGAACCCGTGTCAAGCAAAAATCTGACTTTTGATGATTTGTCTGTCACAAATAAGCGGCCGCCTATATTGTAGCAGTCCTACCAGGGGAAGGAGAGGCGCCTACCAGAGAGCTGGAAGAGACGGTACTGAGATACAAAGGTAAGAGAATTCCACTTATAGTGGGTTGTGATGCGAATGCACACCATGAGGTGTGGGGTAGCACCGACACCAACTGTAGGGGTGAATCGTTACTAGAATTCATTACTAGCAGTGATCTGGAAATCATAAACACAGGTAGCACACCGACGTTTGTGAACAGGATCAGAAGAGAGGTGCTCGACATAACGTTGGCATCAAGAGAAATCTGTGACACTATAAGAGGATGGAGGGTGGATGAGGAGGACAGCATGTCTGATCACCGCAGAATACTCTTCAGAATCGAAAGTTGCACGGAGAAGATAAAAGTAAGGAACCCACGCAAAACAGACTGGACGAAGTACAACGAGGAACTAGCAAAACTAGTCAACTCGGAACAGAGATACGAAAAGAAGGAAGACCTGGAAACCGGGGCACTGAAACTAAAAGAAAACATCATGACAGCCTATCACAAGGCATGCCCCGAAAGACTTGGTACAAACAGGAAAGGGTCAACCATGGTGGAATAAAGAAATGTGTAAACTGAGAAAGAGGACGCGCCGAGCAATGAGGGTTGCCCTAAAGAAGGATAACGCCGAAAGCTGGGACGCATACAGAGAGGTAAGGAACGAGTACACCCGACAAAGAGAGAAGGCCAGCCGCAACAGCTGGAGAAGGTTCACGGAAGACATACGAGGCTATACTGAGGGGGCACGGGTAGTGAAACTGCTTGCGGGAGAGCGAACGTGCCAACTGGGCAGTCTAAAAGTAGAGGGAGATCTAATCACGGACCCAGGTCTTCCGGACTGTGAGGAAGAAGCGGACACAGAAGAAGAGACGGAGCCGGGTATACCGGACTGGGGGGCTGCAGAGGCAGTGGTGAAGGAGGAGATGATGGAGTGGGCGATCAAATCCTTTCCTCCCTTTAAGGCAGCGGGACCGGACGGGATACTACCGGTGCTAATGCAGAAAGGCTATATACACATAAAGGAGATCCTAGCACGACTATACAGGGCGAGTATAGCCTTGGGCTATATACCGAATGTATGGAGACAAGTGAGGGTGGTATTTCTACCAAAACCAGGGAAGAAGTCATATCAAGAAGTGAAATCGTTCAGGAGCATAAGCTTATCGTCATTTATACTAAAGACTGTGGAGAAAATGATAGATAAAGCGATAAGAGAGAAATTGGAATGCGGGAAGGACCCATTACATGGGAACCAACATGCATACATGGCAGGAAAGTCGACAGAAACCGCTCTACATAACCTCGTGGTTAGAGTGGAGAGAGCATTAGACACAAAACAGTATGCACTAGGCTGCTTCTTCGATGTGGAGGGAGCTTTTGATAAGGCGACCTTTGCGGCGGTAGAAAAGAGTCTAGACAGGGAAGCGATCCATCCGGCAGTAGCGAAGTGGATAGGAAGAATGCTTAAAGACAGGGACATAACAGCGGAGCTGGGAGGGGTCTCTAAAAGAATAAGTCCAAGAAGGGGATTTCCGCAGGGTGGCTGTTTGTCTCCCCTAATGTGGTGCCTACTTTTGGACTCACTGGTGAAGAAAGTCAACAGAGGGGGCGTATATATGCAGGCCTATTCTGATGATGGAGTACTACTAGTTAGAGGAACGGTCCTTAACATCATCAGAGACGTAATGAACAGAGGTCTCAGAGAGGTGTTAGGATGGTGCCGAGAGAGAGGTCTGGATCTAAATCCAACTAAAACAAAGCTGGTGTTATTCACCAACAAAAGGAAGAAGGAGAACATGAAACCAATAGAGATACAACAGGAAGAACTGGAGATGGCAAAGGAGGTGAAATATTTAGGAGTGACACTGGACAGCACTCTCAGATATAAGACCCACGTCAAGGAGCAATCGGCGAAGGCCGTTAGAACACTATACCAATGCAAAAGGGCGGTGGGAAGAAGATGGGGACTGAGACCCGAAATGATCTATTGGATCTACAGGGCAATCATTCTACCCAGAGTACTATACGGAGCCGTGGTTTGGTGGCATAGGGCTCGTATAAAAGAATATGAAAAAGAACTAACCAAGGTGCAGAGACTAGCGTGTCTGATGGTGACGGGGGCTATGAGAACGACCCTGACTCAGGCCATGGAAATACTGCTAGGCATGAAGACAATGCGAATTGAAGTGGAGAAGAGGGCCATGGAACAGTGGTACAGGATGAAAGCATGCAAAGAATGGAGAGGAAGCTGTGTGGATAAAAGGCACGCGCTGATACAGAAGGAGGCGCTATCGAAGCTACAAATGCTGATAGCCAATAACGACCTCATAAAGAGGCAGGAGATATTCGATAAAAAGTATAAAATACATATAGGAGAAAGAGACAACTGGAAGGTAGACGTTGAACACCCAATGACGATCTGCTTCACAGATGGATCAAGAAGGAAATCAACCAAGCTAGCGGGAGCGGGCATAGTCATACCCAAACTGCATGAGAAAGTATCTATCCCACTAGGGAGGTACGCCAGCGTTTTCCAGGCAGAGGTGTGCGCAATAATGAGGTGCGCACAGATTATAAAGGAGACAACGCAGCAGACTGGAAGGGTAGTGATCTATACGGACAGTCAGGCAGCACTGAAGGCACTAGGAAAGGCAACGGTAACATCCGCCTTGGTAAGAGAATGTAAGAAGGAGCTTAATAAGATAGGAGCATACCCAGGTGTGACAGTGGCATGGGTGCCGGGACATCAGGGGATAGCGGGTAACGAGAGCGCGGATGAACTGGCGAGAGAGGGATCGGGCAGGGAATTTATAGGCCCGGAGCCGGTCCTTCCCTTCTCGGCTCAAGTCACAAAGGGGGTCATAGAAAGGCTAAAAGAACAAGAAGGGGAGAGAGAATGGAGGGAAGCAACTGAATGTAGACAGGCAAAGATGATGATAGGAGGTATGGATCACAGGAGAACCAGGTATCTGCTAAAACTGGGTAAGAATAATCTGAGGTTGCTGACAGGTATCATAACTGGTCACAATACTCTGAATAGACATCTGAAGGTAATAGGTATAAGCAGCGACGCTTCCTGCCCACACTGTGGGGAGGAAGAAACTAGTAAGCATGTATTAGCAGAATGCATCATGTACGCGGCACCGCGGTATGATACATTCGGTAAAGATGTGTTAGAGGAGAGGGAATTGAGGGATGTCAGCCTTAAAGATGTCCTTCTGTTCTGCAGGAAAACGAGAAGAATGGAAGAGGTTGTAGTGGGAACGCCGCCAGGACAGTAACCTAAGGCTCCAAACCAAGGGAATGGGGCTGAATGAACGCAAAAACCGATCGACAGCCCGCCTGTTTCCGGCCAGGCGTCCCTTCACAACATCATCATCATCATCATATTGTAGCAGTCAGTGGCCGCAATCACTGGCTGCTGTTGGGGTTTGACTGGCTTAGTGAACCATCCACCCAGGTGCAAGGAGTAGTGCAACGCTGGACATTGGCCTGGTACCGCTTGTGGTACCAGCACAGAGTGGGTGTGGTGCCTCGTGAGTGTGACCGTTCTCTTGCGTGTCTGGGTCTAGACCTAGAGCGAGTCCTGCTTGAGTGTGGTCCGACAGCAGATACCGAGAGGTGTTGGCACAACATGTCAACCTTGGACGCTAGGCTAAGCATCCAGTCTGAGGGCTCTGGCTGGGTAGGTTTAGCTGCTGCATGGAGCATCGGGCTGGCCGGGGACACTTCCATGATGCTGTCAGCTAGATCAGCCAGTTTTTCCAATCCTAACTCAGCGTGGCTGGTTATGATAGCTTGTACATGGGTTGGGAGTCGCGTCAGCCACAATTGTTTTAACATTGTCAAATCAGGGGTCTCACCTGCGAGTGACTTAAGGTGTCTTAGCAACTGGGACGGACGCCGGTCGCCGAGTTCTTCATTCCGGATGAGTTGACGCACCCGCTCGCCGTCCGAGCGTGACAATCTGCGAGTCAGCTCCGCCCTTAACGCCAAGTAAGCGCCGTCCTTCGGTGGATTGGTAATTATATCTTCCACCTCCGCAGCCAATCGCGTGTCCAGTTGCGCTACAACGTGATTATATTTCGTCGAATCAGAGGTTATACCGGCCAGGGTGAACTGGGCCTCCGCCTGAGCAAACCACACGTTCGGTTTATCGAACCAAAAGGGAGGGAGGCGGACTGCCACCTTGTTAATATGATTACTGTGCTCTGAAGGAGCGGGATTGTCCCTATTAACATTATTAACAAGCTCCTGAAGAGCAGCGTTTTGTTCTAGCACGGCTTTCAGCCGGGATTCTAATTCCTCTAAGGACATGTTGATAAACAAACTACTTATTTCTAATTAATATATCTTAAATTTAAAAAAGGATAATACTCGTAATCGCCGTGGGCTCGCAGTCGCGTCGAGTAGCACGTGGTCTCGGACGCGGAGAGTAGGCGCGGCGGTGCGCCGGCGTGAGCGCGCGCACGGCAGGGGCGCGGCGAGGGGCCGCGGGAGTGTACCGGCGCGGCGTGAGCACGGGACGCGCGCACGGTAGGGGCGCGGTGAGGGGCCACGGGGTTGCGCCGGCGTGGGCACGTGGCGTGCTTGAGCGTGCACGGCGGGGGCGCGGTGGCGCGCGGCGTGAGCGCGTGCTTGCTCGCGCACAACGAAAGGGCCGCGGGGGCGCGCTGGCGTGGGCACGTGGCGAGCTTGGGCCCGCACGGCAGGAGCGCGGTGGCGTAGCGCGCAGGCGTGAGCGCGTGCTTGCTCGCGCACGGTGAAAAGGGCCTCGGAGGGCGCGCTGGTGTAGGCACGTGGTTGCGCCGCTAAAAGCGCGCGCGGGTGGGGCACTCAGGCCGCGCCGATGCAGAAACGTGCGCGCGTGCCGGCAGGGAAAAACGCGCTGACACGGGCGTGGAAGTGCACCGCCTAGCGTGCGCGGGGCGCCGACTCGGGCAATGGAGCGCGCCGGCGAGGGCGCGGGGGCACGCGGGCGGAATCTTGGCACCGGCGTGGGGCGCGTCGGCGAAACCCGGGGAACGCCGTCGTAGTTGTGAAACTGGTCGTCGTCGTCGCGTAAACACGGCGCTTCGTGGGGCTCTCGTGGCGGCGTGCAGAGGCGGCGAAGAAAACTCCGTCGTGTTCACCAATGTCGGGATTCCGAAGTTGCGATGCGTGTTATTATTGAAACTCCGTAGGTTGAATAATCAAGGTATTATATTCGTTGTAAGGTGATATTTTGCGGTTTACAACAATTAAGGCTTAACAGAAAAAACACGGGATATGCACGAGATTGCCCTAATTAAGTTAATGGCGTAACAAGGCCTTGTGAAGACAGAGATCGGTCTAGTGTAGCGTTCCGGAAACTTCTTTTTAGCCATTTTGCTAATCATTCGGTTCCGGCCAATCAGTGCGACCGCGCGTCGACTCGGGCGCATCCGGTGCATCCTGATTGGCCGGCCGGGGGAAAGCCACACAGACAATACAATAATATATCCCTGAGGAAGGGATGTGGCTTCGGCTGTGACCGTGGCGCCAAATGTTGTTTAGAAGTGGCCAGTTCTAAACACTTTCAGTGTCGCCCTCGTAGGAGTTAAAGTATGTTCTTAGATGTTCTTATTAGTTATGATATTTGGACTTACAAAATTATGATGTGTGTCCGTTATGAAGAAAACTGTTATGATTAACAAAATTCTATTCTATTCATTATGACTTCAAGCAAGTTCTTAGTACCTAATGAAATTATGAAGATGTTTTTTAGGACAACTCATAATGACTTTCGATGATAGTTACAGAAATTTAGGAACAAAAACGTTAGGGCCAAAAAATTTAGAACTAGCGATGATTATGACTACATTCAAGAAAATAGGACAACGAATTTTATGGCAGCCAATATGAACCCCCTGAGAAGGTACTATCAAGAATTATCCTTTAGGGTTTTCGCGGTATTTTAGATTGGACAATGATGAGTAATCCTCATTGGGCCAACATCACAAAGTCTACAACAAATCAGAACTACCGGAATTGACGCAAGCTCTGGTTGTAAACATGTTACTGGACTATTATGGCCGTATTCATAAACGTCCTAAAAGCCTGTTTTAACTAAAATGGCGTTAAAATTTGTTTATCCTAAGTATCTGTCACTTTGACATTTATGTTCGTAAGAAAGGGACAAAGCACATTTTATTTAGCAGAGGCATTTTAAGTTTTATGAATAAGGGGGCTAGTGGTTGGTGAAAATCGAGCAGGTTGCGTCGGCGCCTTCTTCTTCTGAATGAATTAGTTAACCATGTATTCAAGTGTGGGTAGCGAAACGGCTGAACAGATGCATAAATCGGTTTATTAGTGCGCTTCTCGGTGGAAGACTGGCTGTGGGACGGGCGCGTTACTTACTCGTAGTAGTTCGCGCTGCGGCGAAGGTACTAAGAAATCCGCAACCCAACATATGTTTCGTTAAATTTTAAAATCCATTGAATCTATGTGCCTCTTGTATAAATAATTGATGACCCCGGTCCCCCTAAAGATCACAGGATATCAAATTCTGCAAAGTGCAAAATATATTAAGTTTATAAATATTATGGACATTTAATAGACCTTACCGTGTGGTGTCGGGTTAGAATTTCACTACCCCCTTTCTTCCAGTGGGAGTCGTAAAAGTCGACTAAGGGACCAGGGTTGAAGTGTGTTGTGGGCGATGGGCTGGCAACCTATCACTGCAATATCACATTTTGTCGATATTTTATACCCACATTTATGCTAAAAGTGGCGCTGGAACGTAGGTTTCATGTGCTCTGCCTACCCCTTTTGGGAATAAAGGCGTGAATGTATGTATGTATGATAATAGATCTCTGTGAAATACAATGTTTTTGTCCCTTTCTTACAAACACAAATGTCACATAGAGCCAAATGAATTTAAACGGCACTTTATCTAAACTAGTATTGATGGACGTTTATGACTAAAGACATAAATGATTTGTTTCAGACACCGCTGTACAGAGCTCTGATGTAGACACGGAGAAGACTATCATGACTGTTGGCGCATCGAAGTACCTGCGGTCTCAACTAAAGCCATACAAAGGCAGAATTATAAGTAAATTTCGGGTGGCCGTCGAGTCGCATAACAACTATTGTCATAATATCGATTGTCATACAACATTACGCATAAACTTGATGCTCATATTTTTTTGGCATAAATTATACAATGGCATAATTGTTCTCTGTCATAATTATACGGAGTCATAATTGGGTTAACCATAATGTAGAATGTCATACATTTATTTAGTCATTAAATTGATAATTATAATTATTTTTAGTAATAATTGTAAATGTCATACATTTATCAAGCCACAATATTGATGACTGAAATTTGAGATTTGATCACGAAGATCAATAATCGATCGAAATCACGAAAGCGGGAGCTTTGCTCCCGCTTTCGTCTTCGAGGTTATTCTTTTCGTAAAAGAACGGAAAAACTTGTTAGTAAGCTTTTATACTGACCGCCCTTTGCTATACTGTGACCCAATATAAAAGAAAACTTCGTAAGTTGCTTCTGATTCGAGATCTTCATTTACTACTAAGAAAAACATAGGCTTATGCGTTTTGCAGTTTATGCGTTTATACAGTATAGTTGAATTGTTTTATGAGCAAGTGAGCAACCAATTTATGTCCATTATAAAGTATGCTTAAATAATTTTATGATCATCAAATATATGCGCATTACACTATATGATCTTAAACATTACGATTAAAACCGTTATGCGCATAAATGTATGACTATTTATAGTTACGCGTAATGATGATTATGACGAATCCACGTATGCCTATCAAAAATATGCCTTTAAACTTTATGCAACCCGACCCCTAGGTACCCGTAAATTTCATATAAATACTGGCAACCTTGCCCACTCACTTGTTTCATATTTGTATTAAGTAATTCTAGCTATAATTCGTACCACGTTTCTAAAATGCGCTGTAATTTGAAGGCCTCATTGATCAATCTTCATCTTCACGTTCTTTTGGCGTTTTATTCCATGTTATCTAATTACGTAATTACTTATTCCTCCAGAGCTCCTGACATGGTGCCATGTACTCGTAATACCTTTAGTCATTGACGAACGATTTAAAATAAGTTCCATCCAAGGCTACTTGGCTTAAAACTGAACTGTAGCAGAAAGGGGATTTGGAACATAAAACTCCAGACTAGGTTTAGCTGGGACACTATCATCATTGTATATATAAGAATTGCAATAACTTCGATTATAGAGATCTGCGCTAAAAATGGACGCCCTAAGGGCATAGGCAGACTGCGTTTTTATACAAAACCACTTGTATTTGCAGAAGAAGTTACTGAACGACTGATTTGGCCGTCGGACAGCTTATGCAGCCCAGTGACACTAGAATATGCTGATGAGAGACCTTCGAAACCCAAGACCAGAAACGTGACTATGGTGGCCAATAGATCCACGACGACCATGACCAAGACGGTGGCTGACGTCAGCACCATAACGTCTGATTGGTGGAGCCCAATGTTTGAAAGAAAAGTACAAAATTACATAATTTTATTGGCATTTACCTATAATACGGAGTCGCGAGCGCGCCGGCCACGACATTGTTCGGCAACAGCAGCGGCAGCGGTTTGTTTAGTTCATTGCGTTGCGTGTGTTCCCGACCCGACTAACACAGTGCGTCGCGCGTCTCGACCGACAGGCAAAACGCTTGCCGCGCCACTATTCGCGCAATGTCGTGACCGGGCCGTTAGGCCGGCGCCACACAGTCGGAATCAGTCGCTGAATTCAGTAACTAACCTCTTAAGTGCAGCGAGCGAACGAAATTACCATAGAAATGCAAGTAGCGGCGCAAAATGGCCCCACAGAATGGGTGCCATTGCCACTATGCGGGGATGGGGGCGGGGTGTCAAAACGATGCCAGGCAGGCGTTTAGTTCGAATATGCATATACCGGGTTTTAGGAGAGTGGGTAACAATGGATCACTTTTTTTAAGCTTCACAAATCCCAAGTTTATATGCCTTAATAATTAATCTATGATAATTAACCACAAGATACGTCCCTTATCTACAAAAACAAGTGCAATTATTGGCAAAAACGGTATAAACTTACAAGTTATAACAAGTTAAAAAAAAGGTAAATGATCCACTGTGACCCATGGATGGGCCACTTAGGATCTTTTCATGGGTGACAGGGAATCACTTGGGGCACACTGGATCTATTAATAAAAAGTTCAATAAAATACTACTTTTTTACATAATAATTTATTTATTTATATTCTAAGACACGTCTTCTATCACATTCTATAAAAAAATAACAATAGTCGTTCAAATTATGCTGGTATAAAGAGACCTAAACTTATCAACATTTTGTTTAAATAAACAACAGTTTTTCTCCTTTAATTTCCCTCTTCTCTATTCAAATAAACATATTTACTTATTCAGTAATCATTGACAAATATTTTAATAAGAACATTGTTGATGCTAACTCAACTATTAAACATAAATATATTTACTCCTCGAGATACCTCAGTCCACTGTGACCCAAATGACAATTATTCACTGGACCCATAGACGACAGAAAAAAATTATACAAATATAACTACTTATACCCAAGCCAAAATTACATTACCCACAACGGATTTAACAAATAAAAAGTTCAAAACATACAACTATCATTTATATTAATTAAAGGGTTGGGAATACGACAAATTTCTAAATTACGTAATAAAATACTTTCGTACTTACCTACTGGCCTGCGCGTGACAGCACGTGATTCCGCTCGGCGAGCGCGCCGGCGACTCACGACTGGCGCGTGAGAGGGGGGCATCGACGAGCAGTCCACGCGTTTGTTTGTGTGCGTAAAGCATCACACGTAAGAATTATAGCGAATAATCCGCTGGCACAGTATAGGGAATAATACAGTAGGTAATCTGAGGCCGTTTAGGAGCGTTCGTTGCCTACTTTCGCTCGATGCGTTGGGCTGTGTCACGTTTGAGGCTTGACGTACCTACTATAATACTAATTTTGCTTTTAAGTATGCAAAGTATTTCTGTTACACTTTTCTGTTCTGTGAGACAATTTTGTATATACAAAGTAATAATATTATAGATAGGTATGTGTTTTTAGTTTCCCACTTTATCGAATATTTTAATACCACTAATACGGTACCTAAAATAATTCCTTGTAAGTACTTAAAATAGTTACTAGACTGCTCTAGGTTGGTAGGTACTTAATTACAACAAACCTATTCGGCTCCTTTTGATATCGTGGCACTGGCGGCTCGCTGTCTTCATACGAACGAGGCGGCTTCCTTTGACTTGCGGCTCGTGCGGCGCGGCGGCATTCGGTAACTTCGGTAAGTAGCATCGAGTAGACCAGGAGCGCAGTGCCGTTTTTGTACACATCATACATACGTTTTACAAATAAAACGTGTATTGTTTGATGTTGACTGTACTTGGATTTAAAAATTTGCGTAATATAATATGATACGTAAATACGTTATCATCTTCTGGTCCTTTGAGATAAAAATTGAAAGAGGACTGCCATCACACTTTATGTTAGGTATATGGGCTAATAACTGATATATCTACATTCTTTATAATTAAGTAGCTATATAAAATTAATCGTTCAGAAACATGACAAAAAACACTACTCGATTGATACTTATGTAAATAATAAACCTCATTTACTTAACGCAAAACTAAGAAACCTTACTAATTATCACCCGTTCGCAATATAATACTTAACTATTTGATGCCCCATTAAGAATGTTTACTTTAATATAAGTACGAAACATTATTTATGTATTTAAGACTGCACCGAGCGAAATATGCCAAACAGGCAGTGGCCGTTAAGTAGATAACGTCAACAGTATTTGTTTAATCCATGTATAAACTGTACATTTAGCACTTAGAAGAATGTGTTAACAATACATTCGTGTAAAAAACTTAAGATTATTAATATTTTACCCTACAGCACAAAGCAATGTTGGACGAAAACTGTAAAATCGTAAGCAGGCGTTAAGTGATTTTTTATACTTTGACAGTGGAAATCTATCCTGATTTTCAGTTCAAACGAAATATGAATGTTTATACTACAATACATCCGCGTAAAATATTTAAATCATCGTCGTGTAATTGAGGTCCAGATTCATCAAAAGACGCTTCAAATTCGCCATACATTTTCACTATGGCGGCCGCACGCCGATCTTAATGCGCATTTTCCGCGCTCTGTGGTTCAGTCGCCCGCGACCGTTCAGAGAAAGAGCACGTCTCAATGCGGCGCGGTGACACTTAGATATACTTCGATGTCAATTGTGTATGAATACAGCAGTGATACGCAGCAAAACGCGGTAAGTATTTTTTTTGATATTCGTAGTTCAGCAGGTCGATCACGTAACGCATTGTACGCGCGCCAGTTAGATCTAAATGTAATTTTTTATATGGAAAAATGACAGTGGATCTACCTGACGCGCGTTCGAAACGTTACGGAGGTCACCCTCAGGAGTCCCTTTGTGACAGTTCAATATAACGTGTACCCGCTTTCTTTGCTCTTGTAACTTACATGTAAGTTGTTAGTCAACGTTTCCAACCTACTAAATATCTTCCAGTACTTACGATTAAACATGATGGCGAGGGTCTCATGACGAAGCTGGAAGAGGGCTGTTGGAACTCTATGATGTAAGGGTCTAAGGTAGTCTAGTTTGGGCTCGTTTGCTTTGTTATCTTCAGTACTTTGGTACTTACCATTAAACATGATGGCGAGGGTCCCATGATGAAGCCAGAAGATGGCTAGTGGAACTTGATGATGGAAGGGGCTAAGATAGTCGAGTTTTGGCTCATTTGCTTTGTTATATTCAGTACTTACCATTAAACATGATGGCGAGGGTCTCATGATGAAGCCAGAAGATGGCTGGTAGAACTCTATGATGTAAGGGTCTAAGAGAGTCAAGTTTGGACTCGTATGCTTTGTTATGTTCAGTACTTAGCATTAAATATGATGGCAAGGGTCTCATGATGAAGCCAGAATATGGCTGGTGGAACTCTATGATGGAAGGGGCTAAGATAGTCGAGTTTGGGCTCGTTTACTTTGTTATCTTCAGAACTTATCATAGCGTGTTTATGATTCCGTACCAAAAAAGGTAAAAAAGGAACGCTTATGGTGCGACTCCGTCCGTCTGTCTGTCTGTCACAAAGTGAAATATCTCTCGAACTACTTAAGCTATCAATTTGAAATTTGGAATGATTTTAAATGAGAGTTATCCACGTGCATGGGAAATGAGAAATTTAAATATACTAATTTAATATACAATAATATTTTGATTTTCTATAAAAAACGTAAAAAGAATATGAGGAGGGGGCAAAAAAAATATTTTAAGCAACTTTACAAGTATTTTTTTGGTTGGAAATTCCTATAAAACTATAATAGAACTTCACTCTTTCATATAAAAAATAATCGTAATTGGTTCACGTGATAAACAATAGTCGCTAAAACACCAACATACATACATACTAAGCTGATTGTCCTTGCACATTAGTAACAAATGGGGCCGATAGATAGCGCTGACCTCATTCTTACTTCGCGCTGCTATAATATTTTTCTATAATTAATGGGGTTGGGACGGGTATATTTAATAATAATAATAATATATTCTTTATTGCACCACAACATAAGATAAACATGTTACAAGAGTACATAATGATAAATAAAGGTAACAACAGGCGGTCTTATCGCTTTAGAGCGATCTCTTCCAGACAACCTTTGGGTAGCAGGAAATTTTCAAGAAGAGTTGTAAACAGGTAGTGCAGGAATAAATAAAAAAAAACTTACTATCGCATACATCACATTATATGACAATATATGTATATTTCAATAGCAGGTAAAAAAAACCGGCCAAGAGCGTGTCGGGCCACGCTCAGTGTAGGGTTCCGTAGTTTTCCGTCCGTCACAGTAAGTGTACAAGCAATACTTAGCGAACAATTTTATTATTAGACAACGAACGACCAAAGACAACTAAGACAATTCGAGCACGACAAATTTTCGACCTAATGTATGGGCGCACCTGCTCCGACCCCATTAAATCAGGAAAAATCTTAACACCGCCATGTACGATATGAGCGTTCCGCGTACAGCGACATCTATCGGCAAATTAAGTAAACAATAAAAGAAGTAGGTAATAACAAATATTGGGACACTTACTTTACCTTGAGTTAATTGATAGTTTGTACGGAACCCTCGGTGCGCGATCAGACTCGCACTTGACCGGTTTTTATATTTGTCTTGTACTTGTACTTAAAGATTACTTTATTAACTTATTCCCGTATAGTCAGTTATGTTATGAAAAAATATTGGGGCACGTATTTTTTTCTTGACAAAAGAGATCAAACGTGTCCAACATTTTCTGTTAATTTATCCGACGGGATAATCAATACTTATATATTTTTTTACCCAGGAAACATTTAACCCATTGATGATGCACCAACTACTTATTTATTGTTTAAGTTAAAATATACACGGAGTATTTATTACTCGAGTTGAGTTTAGCTTTCTCTAAAATTCTTCTTGCTGGTTTTTATTCACCCTCCCTGAACGTTCATTATTTCGCTTCTTTTGAAAAGCTTCTTGAAGATTTCATGCCCTCGTACAATCACTATATTATCACGCATATTCTTGGCTAAGCTTATCTGGTTGCATCCACAACAATCGCTTGTTCTGTTTTCTGTAACTTTGCCTGCCTGCCTGCCTTCTGTTTTCTGTTTCTAAAACAGTGTGGAATGTTGCCGCCGGTGTACGTGGTACGTGTACAACGACGTACATAACTTTGAAAAGGCTGCAAAAACACTTAGAGGCATACCTTAAATATCACACGGTAGGAAAACATCGAATCGAGACGCGTCTAACCTCACAACTACAAATAGATATAGACAGACATAATGCAAAAGTAGACCGAAATCGCAATATTTTCAGTGACTCATTGATATTGTTAGTTTTGTTGGGGAAACAAGAGCTCGCTATTCGTGGGCTTGGCTAAATACCTATATATTGTTTGTCTACCCTGTCTTAAAACTCTGTGCATGCCACTGCTGATTGCCATTTCAATTCCAACACTAGTCTACCGATAACACTGCGTTATTATTACTTTTCCTTAGTTAACGGTCAAATTTCAATAAAAATAATGATTGCATTAATATTTTATTCTTTATAACATCCACGGTTTTATACGCGGAGTTGAGATTTATTATTAGAGAATAATGAGCTACTAACTTTTAGCTTGTGACCGACCGTACCGATAGAGCGAGCCGGCAGCGGCAGTAGTGTGCGTGATGACGCACACATAGCGCAAATGCTAAATCGGTGCCCGCCTCAGAAGCTCGGTGGAGTCTTAAACAAAACATTATGATTACGCGAGTGAGATTTCAAATGCAATCAAACTTAACAACGTTTTTACATTTCATTGTGATTTAAATGAATACACTATGAAAAGTTACTTACTTCTCGGGATCCTTTGGTAGTTGAAAAAAAGACAGCTCCGGATTTGTCCCAGTATTATTGAGGCACCCATAAACACAACAATACACACGTTTCCGAAAGGACGACGACGACGACATGGTAGCGAGTGACAGCGAGCGAACACGGCAACGGCACGGCCCCGACTGAAGCATTCTCTATCATTCCCGAAGGCTATGTGTGCGTGCGTACCGAACACGCGCGCATGTTTGCAGCCGTGCGATGTACCTTTGTTCGAAGTTTAATTACTGTCTTATACTGTGCCGCTGTGACCCGTGATCCACTGTTACCCACTCTCCCTACGTGTTTGGGTAGACATTTGTAAGCTCGCATTCTATGTTTTTTTCGTTCGCTGCTTATCAAGAGCTAAAAAAAAGGTACCTACAGTCTTCGGTTGAAATTCGGCACCACTTCACTTGCTCTTGAGTGATTCAGATTATGATTCAGTCACAGAATTTTTGTATCTAAGCATGCTCCTTTCCTCTTAACCCCAAACACGGAAAATATATTCTGGACTTTCCTGTACCTAATTGCAATCGGTGCCCGTGCCCCGTGCCCGAGCCATGAACTTTACGTCTTAGAACTGAAATCATATAGGTAAATAAGTCAGGTATATTTTAATTCAAACCAGCAAAAGAGAGTTTTGGTCGTTTTCAAACTTACTATTTGGATAAACTCGAACTTTCGTCAGGATCTGTGTTCTGAGTAAGTTAAACTAACGTTACATAAAACATTGCAGTATATTTTAAAGTACCTAGCTTTATGACCGATAGTATTTATGTAGTACAGGTACCAAATATTAATTGTGATTTTCTTAGGCGGTGCAGACGAAAAAGGGAGGAATCATGACAGAAAAAGACATGCAAGAAGGCCAAGAAGGTAAAGGTGTAGGAGCAGCGAATGGGAACCGATGGGGATCGTCGTTCTATCTTGACGGTTGGTTTGATTCACGTTTGATTCCAGCCCCGCTACTTGCTACTTGTTGTAACTTCACCTCACCGATATTGACGCGCCTCGCGTCACTTAATTCTACTTAGCTTCACTTAGTATATTTTACAATATGAGTACATCATCATGTTGACTAAAGTCTTTTTCGCAGATCATGGAGGTGTTCTTTCAGCATCTAACTATTTAATACAGGTAAGTTTGTACTCATGGATACACTACAACCTTCTTTCTATGGTTCCGTAAAAGAAACTATGTAAAAAGAAAAACATTTCTTCAATTGTTCGTCATGTTCGTGTCTGCTGTAGTTGCTCGACTTTAATTAAGTCAATGAATCTCAAGTACTAGTCACAGTATGACAAGTATAGTATTATGCTGTGTTTTTAGTCTGAGCAGTACTACGCCCAAGTTTACAACATGGAAATGAAGAGTTCATCACGAGGTTCCCATGTACCTAAGGCAAGTATTTAAAAATATCGTAAACCTAAACCTAGGTATTCATTTGAGTTACCGTGTAGACTCGGACAAGAATAGGTCTGCGGTCTCCCCCGCCTGTCGTAGAAGGCGACTAAAGGGGGTCATCGGCGTTGCAGTGTTCTCGCTCATAAGAACCCCAGGGAAGGTGACAACATCTCTTTGCCCTAGGACAAGCCAAATGTGGCGAGGCGCGAGGGGGGGCACCAGTGCGTTCAGCATGAGATCCTGGAGTCCCCTGCATGAGAGCGCAGATGCAGGGCACCATGGTGGAGTATTTAGTGGATAGAAAACCGGTTCTCTAATTTGACGCCGAAAATTGTATCGCCGACCGCCACTTCGCAACCAACTTTTCGCATCATTTCATTTCGCCGAATAATCATGTGCCAACTTATCAAAAGGTTTAGTTTTATTTCCCAACCTCACGGTTACCAAGCGTATGCTTGGACGTTTTTTTTCATAAAGTAACTTTTCAAAATGCCACCTTTCGAGTAGCAGAATCGTTCAGTTTGGCTAATATACATTTCGTAATATTAACGCTTACCAAATGTTTCATTTCGTAAGTTTTCATTTAGTAACTAAGTACCTACTCGTATGTAACATATTTATAAGGTGGGTAAACGCAACCGCTCACTTATTTTTATGACTTATATACAGTCATTATATGTTTTTAGACAAACAAATTAATATAGTTTTCAAACCTGTGTGGCGTGATACATCTAGGTGTAGTGTTTAAGATTCACAACTCTTCCCTCCCCTCCACCTGACGCTTGACCCCCCCTCACCTTGAAATGTGTCCCCGTTGGTGGTTTTGCGACATTCTCAGGAAAACTGCAGGGTGTTTGCTCCATCGTTTGCCAAATTAAAACGGCAGGTAGGGTGAGCCATGAGCTATCTTTTCCGGCCTCAAAAAAATTTTTGTGTCCACTGGTATTGTTTTCGTATACTTTTAAAATTATTTTGAAATTTTCTGTATGTTTACGCGTTTCAACTTAAATTAAAAAAAAACGTGGAAGTGGTAGAGCCAATTTTTTTATTTTATTGTAATTTCTAATGTTGTACGGCTCCATCAAAGTCAAAATTATTGGCAAGTAACGTCTACTTATTTTTTTATAAACCCTAAAAAAAAATAAGATTTAAGAATTTCGTCTTGGGTAACTTTCATTGGCAATTTAAAAAAAAACTAAAAATGGCAATGTTCTTAAAACTCTATTAAAAAGTTCCTTAGTCTGTCTTCTTTCTAATGATGTGCAATAATGCCAAAAAACCTTCAATGAACTTTATTAATTTGCCAATTTTGTGTAAGGGACGCACTAGGCTCGTAACCGGCAAGCGATAAAAACATACTTTCGCTAAATACGAGTAGTAGATAAGCAAGACTTGCAGATTGACGACTATCATACGACCGCACGTGTAGCATCTGAAAGGCTACCGCGAAACGAAAACGAATTTCGTTCGTTATCTCCCTCTCTGTCGCTCGAAGTTGCAAGTGCGACAGTGAGGGAGATACATCTGGGTTTGTAACCAAATTTCCTCTTTAATAAGGACGAATGTGGGATAAATCTTTATGAATTACTGAAATCATTATCCAGATTCTTATTAAAAAAAAATTTTTTTTCTTCTGAATCACGATTGTCCTGTGGGCACAACAGCTAGTAATTGACACAACTCATTTAAAAAAACGCAACGCCGCGAATTTTCACTCTTCTAATCTAAAAAAGTTTTTTGGTTTTGTTACTGTTTCTGTTAATCTGGTTATTGTTTAGTTTTGGTTATTTGATAATGGCTACATTCACGAATGACGAATATGCGGACATTTTGAAGGCATACGGAAAAGCTAATGGTGTTGGACGAACTGCGCAAAGAATGTACCAGGAACGATTCCCTAATAGACGCTTACCAACCCGCAACACGTTTCAAAACACTTACAATGAAGTAAAGTAAGTAACCATAAGTACGATTAACAGAAACAGTAACAAAACTAAAAAACTTTTTGAGATTAGAAGAGTGAAAATTCGCAGCGTTGCGTTTTTTTAAATGAGTTGTGTCAATTACTAGCTGTTGTACCCACAGGCCAATCGTGATTCAGAAAAAAAAAAAATTTTTTAATAAGAATCTGGATAATGATTTCAGTAATTCATAAAGATTTATCCCACATTCGTCCTTATTAAAGAGGAAATTTGGTTACAAACCCAGATGTATCTCCCTCACTGTCGCACTTGCAACTTCGAGCGACAGAGAGGGAGATAACGAACGAAATTCGTTTTAGTTTCGCGGTAGCCTTTCAAATGCTACGCGTGCGGTCGTATGATAGTCATCAATCTGCAAGTCTTGCTTACCTTAAATATGTTTTTTATCGCTTGGCGGTTACGAGCCTAGTGTGTCCCTTACACAAAATTGGCAAATTAATAAAGTTGGTTGAAGGTTTTTTGCCATAATTGCACATCATTAGAAAGAGGACAGACTAAGGGACTTTTTAAAAGAATTTTAAGAACATTGCCATTTTTAGTTTTTTTTTAAATTGCTAATCAAAGTTACCCAAGACGAAATTCTTGAATCTTAATTTTTTTTTGAGGGTTCATAAAAAAATAAGTGGACGTTACTTGCCGATAATTTTGACTTTGATGGAGCCGTACAAAACTACACATTAAAATAAAACAAAAAAATTGGCTCTACTTCTTCCTTGTTTTTTTTTATGCGAGTTGAAACGCGTAAACATATAGAAAATTTTAAAATTATTTTAAAAGAATACAAAAAAAAAAACCAGTGGACACAATTTTTTTTGGAGGCCGTAAAAGATAGCTAATGACCCACCCTACCTGCCGTTTTAATTTGGCAAACGATGGAGCAAACACCCTGTATAATAGATATCAAAAAAGTGTCAAAGACAAAATTAATCCTTATTAAATGTGGAACAAAAAAGTTTTTTTTTTTTTTTTATAGGTTGGACGGTATTCAGGCTTTAGGTATTTATATAACCATAAAATAAAATAATAACCATATTCTTTTGACGAAGTGTATTATATTTTCAAAACAGCTAGACCGATTTTGATGAAATGTATGTAAAAATTACCGCACTAAAGACAGCTATCAAACAAAAAAATTCATTAAAATCGGTTCATCCGTTTCGGCGCTACGCGGTCACATACACATGTGATGATTTTTAATAATTCGTTGCTATTTTTAATTATTCTGTAGCATTGCGTAGGGTAGCTGTAACAATTTGTCGGCATAAACGATTTGAATGTTATTTTTGTGGCAACACTGCCGCCCGAACATGATGGGCTGAAAATTTTGATGGTGGAGGATGGAGTGAAGTTTGAATTTAGCGATCATTCGATGTCTGGAGGGAAAACAATAAGGTTGTTCGTGTATTACCAATTGTTGTAATTAGTGCTCAATTAAGCCTTGGTGTAATAAAGGTGATTATTGTAACTGCGTAGTTTGTTGGATTTATCCTAAATTTATGAAACACACAAATACCAAGAGTAGATAGTAGATACCTATAAGTAGTAGTATAGGAACCAGATATATAAAACTAGTACTGGAGATATTAACATCTTTGTCTCAGGGCCGCACCTGACTCATATCAGCCGAAAGACGTTCACTGCTGGACATAGGCATCCCCCAAAGAGTGCCAAAGTGATCGGTCCTGCGTCAGCCGCATCCAGCGGACTCCCGCAACCTTTACCAGGTCATCAGTCCACCTTATGGGGGGCCTACCCACGCCGCACCTTCCGGTACGTGGTCGCCACTCGAGAAATTTTCCGCCCGAACGGCCATCAGTTCTACGTGCTGTTCTATGTGCCCCGCCCACTGCCACTTAAGTTTAGCGATTCGGAGGGCTGTATCGGTTACCTTGGTTCTGCTGCGATACCCTCATTTCTGATGCGATCACGTAGAGAAACTCCCAACATGGCCCTCTCCATTGCCCTTTGGGTGACTTTGAGCCTTCTTATGAGGCCCATAGTAAGCGACCACGTTTCAGTGACATATGTCATCACTGGCAACACACACTGGACAAAGACTCTCGTCTTAAGACACTGCGGAATATTGGACGAAAAGATGTGCCGTAGCTTCCCGAACGCTGCCCAGCCGAGTCGGATTCAACGCTTGACCTCTTTCTCGAGGTTGGACCTACCTTACTGGATAGTCTGTCCTAGGTATACATTTTCGTCTACAACTTCTAGCGTAAAGTGTCCGATTGTAATGGGAGTAGGTAATACATGGGCATTTGACGTGATCTTCATCTTATCCATGTTCATTCTTAGTCCAACTCGCTCGGAAGCTTCACTGACGTCATCGAGCATCGTACTTAAGTCCTCCATGGGGTCAGCCAGGGCTACTAGGTATAACGTCAGCAAATCGAAGGTAAGTGATGTACTCGCTGTTGATGTTGATGCCTAGCCTTCTCGAGTCCAGAGTCTTGAAAACGTCCTCCAGTGCAGCGGTGAACAGTTTTGGAGAAATAACATCTCCTTGCCTGACTCCCCGCTGCAGCGGAATAGGTTTCGAGTTCTGGTCCTGGAGTCGGACTGACATAGTGGCGTTCTCGTACAAACACTTCAGCACTTCCATATAGCGATAATCAACTTGGCACCGCTGGAGAAACTGTTGTACAGCCCAGGTTTCAATCGAATCGAAGGCTTTCTCTCTCTTCTGAGCAGAGAGGCAGATTATACTCCTCGGTCTTCTGTATAACCTGACGAAGCGTGTGGATGTGGTCTACGGTACTAAAGCCTCTTCGGAAACCGGCTTGGTCGGGAGGCTGGAAGTCATCTAGATCGCTTGCGATATTGATTGGCACAAAAACTGACGCTTTTTTGAACCCCATATTTACTGGAGCCAGCTTCCACTTCGAAGATTATATCATGTGCTTGTAAACAGGGCTGCAGAAAAAGATGCAGCTGTATAAAAATAGGCCTGCGCTGTACTTAATGTGTTTGATAGCTGTTTTTAGTACGCTAATTTTTTAACATCAAAATCGGTATAGCCGTTTTGAAAGTATGATACACTTCGTCAAAAGAATATGGTTATTATTTTATTTTACGGTTATATAAATATCTACAGCCTGAATACCGTCCAAAAAATAAAAAAATATGTAACCTTTTTTGTTCCAAATTTAATAAGGATTAATTTTGTTATTGATTGACACTTTTTTGATATCTATTATAGTTTTCCTGATAATGTCACAAAACCCCCAACGGGGACACATTTCAAGGTGAGGGGGGGTCAAGCGTCAGGTGGAGGGGGGGGAGAGTTATGAATTTTAAACACTACACCTAGATGTATCACGCCACACAGGTTTGAAAACTATATTAATTTGATTCATTTTCCCATACATTGATTACATAGAATGACTGTATTATGACAATGAAGCTACCTTACCTGAATAAATAGCATCATTGAAGATAAGTGTCTACATCATTAATTACTTTTGGATTATTGCATGGTGGAATGTATGTATGTATGTAGGTATGCGTTTTTAAACACCCGCCAATTATTTTAACCTAACAAACCTAACTTGACTGCCAGTGTGTCCACGTGCCTATTTACGCTCTAAGGGACACAAGCTAACCCAAACCTAACCTACAAATAATACAACTGTTACGACTATTTGTTGTTTTTTTTCGTGCCCGCTTTGTGAGTCTCTTCGTCCCCCTACCCCCCATCCATCCATCCTTGTAACTTATATACACGTTGAATAAAAGTCTTCCTATGTTATGCTGTCTTGTTCTTTGAAGTAAAAAGTTGGCTACTGTAAGAAACTGTTGCACTGACGAAACGTTATTCGGTTAGTAGTAATTCTACCAAATGAAACGTGGTTATACAAAAAATTGCCATTAGTTAGTTGTCAAAGTGAATCATCGGCGAAAAGTTGGTTGGCAAGTGAAATTCGGAGGTAATAACAAATTCGGAGAAAAGGCAGAACCCCTAGAAAACCACATAGTTAGCCTAGTCATCCCCCGGTGATTGGGTAGGTACCTGGTTCGCAGATTTTTTATCCGAAAATTAAAAAAAAAAATATGTAGGTAGTTGAGAGTTATTCAATTAACACGCTAGATTGCTGATGGTGATGATGATATTCGGATGTGCTGACCTAAATCAATGAATCACACGCATTAAAATATGTAACTGAACGTTATCTATTTGAAACGTTGAAGGAATACATATCTTTTTGGGTGTGGACGAAATAAAAAAAAAACTTTGTCAAAATAATGTCAATAATTACTCCCTTATTATGTGTCCCTTGCTTTTTAAATATGATAAAGAGCGAAACATGAAAATAAAAAAACCGTGGGCAATATTGGCGATTAACATTAATGTGCGCATTTTTTTTTATAGAGAAATGCTGTTAGTGAAAGGCCTTCTTTCAAACATTATCATCATCTGCGTAAAGGTAACTATTTACATTGGATTTTTTTGTAACAATTACATACAGGATAATAATATAATGATTTCACCGAGTTTATAAATTAACTTGATTCAGACTTATGTTAAGTATAAAACACAACATATCTATAATATTTATTATAGATATATCATGTTGTGTTATTAGTTATTATTTATTTATTATAGAAATTATGTATGTATTCTTATCTTCATCTCGAAAAATATATGTTTATACTTTATTGATCGGAAATCTTCACATCTTTTCTATGAAATCGATGTTTCCAATATTTAAAAATGGCATAATTATGTTTAACGGACCACCAGATATAGTAAAATATAACGCCAAAAAAATACTTTTTACTGCCAAAAATACTAAATGATCACCAAAATTTTATCTCCATTTTAATGTGAAATAGTAATCCAAATTATAACATCTTACTATCCTATTAAAGGAAATGCTATCCTAATAAATCATTGCTAATCCAAAAATAGTTAAATGATCATCAAAATTGTATCTCCTATTAATGTGAAATAATTACCCAAATTATACCATCTTACTATCCTATCCTATTCAAGAAAATGCTATAATATATAGTAAAATAATTTCCTAAATTCGACGGAGCCCCGCTTTCTTTTCTGGGACTCAGTCTCCCGCCGTCCGCCCGGGCTCCCGCCAGAAACTCGCTTCGTCGGCCCTTCATTTCACGTGCGCACTCGACCTACGCTCCGCTCGGGAGGT
The DNA here is from genome assembly GCA_945867215.1 of Epinotia demarniana. Lineage (NCBI taxonomy): Eukaryota > Metazoa > Arthropoda > Insecta > Lepidoptera > Tortricidae > Epinotia > Epinotia demarniana. The sequence goes on from OX244280.1 coordinate 18,626,606, forward strand.
CGCCGGCTCGCTTCGCTCGCCACCTTCCCCCGCTCGCTTCACTTGGGCCTCGTGCACCCCGTTCAACTCAGGACCTCCTTCACGACCTTCTGGCTCCGCGGGCTTTCATATACACTATAGGGGTAGCACAGACAAGACCACGTGGAAGTAGGGTGCGCTGATTCGAGTTTTGGTAGCACTTGTAAATTTGGCATAATTATACTTTATTTGGTAATATTCATATATTTTACGGCAATCATAGTGGATTATTTAGGTAGAAGTATTGTATTAAATTGGTCGCAAAGATTTGGTGATCATTTATTAAATTTGGTGTTCGACTACAATTTAATGTGCAGTCGCTACTAAAATAGCTGGTACTATTGTAATGGTAGTATTATTATTTTTGGTGTTCAGTACATTTTTTTGGTAAAAGAGCTTAGGGTATCAAAGCATTTTTTGGTGGTCATTATATTTGATGCCTTTAAAAATTACCCGTATATGAGAGATATTTTTTTCTAATTAACTTAGATTTTCGCTTCAGGTGCTTTTCATTCCAAATGCGCTTTTTTACTTATTTGTCAAAACTATTTACGATTTCAGGTACCAAAACCAAGAGGTTGAAAGAGTGCTATTCCTCCCGGAAGAAGGTGAGTATACATAAATGCGAAAGTGTGTCTGTTTGTCTGTTACCTCTTCGCGTTCAGACTAAACCGATTGAGATGAAATTTGGTATGGAGATAGTTTGAAATCCGGGGAAGGACATAGGTTAGTTTTATCCCGGAAATCATCCCCTGAGGGGATGCAAGTTACAGTTTGTATGGAGCTACGATATAAACGAGTTCCACGCGGACGGAGTAGCGGGCAGAAGCTATAGTTTGATATAAAACTTGAAATTAGTGCACCACACTTGACGCTCCGATCATGTATATCTAGCTCCCATTTAAAACATAGCGAGGTTTACCCTCTCTAAGAACTTTATTGGTCCCTTAGAACACCTATCTCAGAATGATTATATTAATATCACTTACATATACCTCATCAAATTTCGTACGGTTAGCCTGGCAACCACCATGCTTCTGGCAACCAGAGATGCCAACTTTGCCCACCCCAAAAATTTACTGTGGCAACTGTAGTTGCCAAGCGAATTACCTAAAGGCTTTGATTTATTTTACGAACATTTTTAAATCCGAAAACTGAGCAAGACTGATACTAAAGGACCATGCGTCAAAATGGTTCTGAAACCAACAGCACTGAGAGTTATGTCATTAAATAGGTCTTTAAATCTACTTTATTTCATTTTATGGGCACAAAGTCGAATTCCATTGCAGAACGAAGATATTCGTATTTTAGCCACAGTCAGTAGTACGAGCTATGAAAAAACGAATTCGGAGAATATTCATATTGAGTATTCTGGAGGGTAGTTATGACAAAATGTACTAATGATGAAGGCACATCGAGCGTAGCATATATTAGTATTTTATTAATTTACCAATTAATTAGCTACAAAAAACATGTTTATTTTACACCCTAACCTTACCCTAATAATTCTGAATATGTATTGTAACGGTTGGCATTTAGATGTGAAGTAAAAGACAACCGTCAACAAAAAAACAATTTAATATATCCTTTAAAAAGTAGGTCGTGGCCAAGGTTCGTTAAGGGGAAATTGCCCGTCTGGTTCCACTGGTATTTACGGTACTCCCCTACGTCGCTGCGAGATGGTCGAGCAGGTCCAGGGGCGTAATCTCTATCACGGGGAGCGCCGTGGGCAGCCGGTGGTTGGTCGACGAGCAATCCGGGGGCCTAGGTCCTCAGGAAAGTGACCGCCATCCTTCAGCCGTAAAGTTGCACCCCTTACGGGGTGCAAAGCGATATGAGGACGCGACGATTCACTGTTTGTTTCGACGCACGAAATGCTCCGGCCTTTACTGCCAGATTTTTTTCAAAACGTAATTACTGGTTTCAAAAGAAAAATAAGTACTTAAAATGTCTGCATGCGCGTGTGAAGACACAGTATTTGTGTACGCGGAAGCAGTAAGTGATGCGCCTCTCGGGACGCTCGGGCGAGAAATGCTACCGTGGCGTAGCTGCAGTGGAATATTCCGTCGGCCGTGCAAAATGCTGACCACGCGTTACTAGGCGCGAAGCGCATAGAGTATCGTTGCGGTCAGAGTGTTTGTTCGAACTAAAAAACTAATGTTTTTCTTAATTTATTTAATATTATTTCTTCTTTTTTTTGTTATTTAATTAAGTAATTAAGTAAGTAAGTTAGTTAAGCGTTATTTTGATAGTTTTAAGTTATGATTAAAATAATTATTTTTTAAGTATAAATCAATCAATGTAAATATGTATAAATGTACGTGCAACGTTACAGTATTCACTGAGAGAACCCGTTTTCTCATAGATCATACTCACTTTAACTTAAATACGAATATCTCCGTTCTGCAATGGAATTCAACTTATTGCCTGTAGCACGAATTGAAGTAGATTTAAAAACCTATTTAATGACCTAAGTTTCAGCTTTGTTGGATTCAGGACCAGGCTCCATACAAAGTTGCCCATGGTCCTTTTCACATTTGAACTAAATTTCTGGTCAATAATCCAGGCAATGAAATGACAACTTGTATGGAAAAAATGACAAATGGAAATAATTTATAATAGGTAGCTTATTTTTCCTGTGTAACGGATATGCTCGTATTATCAACTAGCTGTACCTGTGACTTTGTTTGTATGGTAATGTGATGGGGGTTAACGCATTTCTTCTCTTGGACATAGGACACATGCTGCAGTTCTAATTTAGCCTACCAAGTAAAACGTTGTAATATTCCTTTGTCTATCTGTCACTCTGATATTTAAATTAGTAAGAAAGGGACAAAACTTGTTTTATTTAACAGATGTATTTTAAGTTTTATATAAGGGGGTAAAAGTTTAGTAGATGTTTGTGGCAATAGATCCAACAGGTAGGACACAGGTTGCAGCATTCAATGTTTATTGATCTTCTTCTCTACATATTTTGAACACTTTATATTGAATAAATAAAAACGTGATGACCAAAATGATCTTGAGTCACTCTGACTCTCTGGTAAAGATGTGTTTAGGAATGAATAATCCTTTCGAGTACCTAATACCCATTGACCGGTAAGTGTTTACGCCGAACAATCTCTTTTTCAACAGACGGCCAATTTATACTTTCCAAACTATACCTAACCACTATAGTTAAAGTTCTACAACCATAACGCGAGTCAGAGACACTTTCTTTTCTATTAAAGTAATTATTAAAAATATTAATTAAAGTAATAATTGTTTATTTCGTTCATGCTTACGCAATGTTTTTTTTTTTAAACGAGCAGACGGATTACCTGATGGTAAGCGATTACCACCGCTCATGGACACCCGCAACACCAGAGGTGTTGTGAGTGCGTTGCTGGCCTTTAAGAGGGGGCGCTCCGCGAAATCGGAGTTCTTAGATTGAATATTTACCTATGACAAACTAAAGCGAATGCCAGGAAAATGAACATACAGAAACTACATCATATTTGCAATCTATTTGTCTGAAAAAAACCATACAAAACCAAAATTGCCTCGATAGAAAACAATCGCCAAAACATGTCTTATTTTTACCTAATTTCAATTGTGTGCCGTTCCCGTGCATATAATTTACGTAAAAATTTAGTGTATAATAGCTCTTGATATTGCCTAGTGATTTGACGAGCGGCGTTTTTTTATGTAGTCCCTTTTCAGACTTATTGAGGTATAACGTATTTGGCGTATAGGTCTTTTTTATTTAGCGCGATACTGTTTCTCCCGTCGCGTGTTTCGTGCAGTTTGGTATATCTTCTGTTGCCGTTCGCGGGCGGAGTCAATCGCAATCGCTCCGCTGAGACGAGAGGACTACGTTCTGTGCTCTCACGACAGCAGGGTGAACATAATTATTTCAATAATATTGTGACCCAGTATATTCGTCCAGTAAATGAATGTATCATTACATTCCAGTAGATATTTTGGTATATTTTGAAATAATATATTGAAAAGTCGACCTTAACATGTAGACCTTAAAGTTTAAAATACAACCATAAGATTACGCAGCGATCGGCCGGCGACCGGCTTCTTAGAATAATTTGTGCAGTACATGCAAAACTACACGAACATTTTTTCTGTCGAGCGTGTATTTACTTTATGAAAGATTATCACTATCACTACAACATAGTACTCTTATAAAACAAAGTCGCTTCCCGCTGTCTGCCCCTATGAATGCGTAGATCTTTAAAACTACGCAACGGATTTAGATGCGGTTTTTTTTAACAGATAGAGTGATTCAAGAGGAAGGTTTATATGTATAATATAATTTAATATAGTATCCGAGCGAAGCCAGGGCGGATCGCTAGTTGAGAATAAATCCGGTTTATTTCAAAATCGATGTCCTCTCGGTCTCTAAATACGAATTCGAAGTCGGAAATAATTCAAAAAGTGGTCGCATTATTTTCATTTTATTAAATAAAAATAATGCGACCACTTTTTGAATTATTTCCGACTTAATATTTGTTAATAAATTAAATATTTGTTGTAAATTACGATGCGCGTTTTTTTTTAAAGAACAACATGCGTTTTCCGAATTTTCGAGAAATGATGTCCATTTTGAATTCCAAGATGGCGGACATTGTTTTTCGAATTTAAACTTTCGTGAGACATGTTGAAATATTACTAATACAAGGTTCAACTCACGTATTAAATGTCACTACGGGCGACATGTTTCGAACTCTGCGGGGATTCATCAGGATGAGTGTTTTCGCGGCGGTTTCGCTTGAATCTTGTCGTGATTCAAGCGACACCGCCGCGAAAGCATTCATCCTGAAAAAGAACTCCCGAAGATTTCGAAACATGTCGCCCGTAGTGACATTATTGACATTGTTTTTCTTTAAAGTCATCACGGGTGTCGCTTTTAGGGTTATCGAGGGTGCAGATTCCAACAATTATTGCCTGCGAACTTGGTCATTTTTATATTAAAAAAAGTGAACACAATTAAGCAGTTTTTCTTTAGTACCTACCTACCAGTATGTTCAAAACTGATAACTAAAGGGCCAGAGCGTCTCCATTGTCTCCAAGCAGGAATCCGAGATCAGAATTGAAAAATTTGGCCGCAACACTGTGGCCTGAAAATCTGACTTTTATAGACATGATCGAAGGTTTCATAATATATAACAGTTTTTTTAATGCTACTTATAAATTCACAATTAAATTCACGTATTCAATGACATGACAGGCGACATGTTTCGAACTCTTCGGGAGTTCTTCTTCAGGATGAGTGTTTTCGATGATTGTTTTGAAGAAGAACTCCCAAAGAGTTCGAAACATGTCGCCTGTCGTGACATTTAATACGTGAATTTAACCGTGGTTTTATTAGTAGTATTTTAGACATGTCTCACAAAAGTTTTAATTCGATTATGGTTTTTTTTTGCTTTAGGTTTTTACTAGCCATTGTAACCCTTACGTGATTTAGTAAATAAAAAACCGGCCAAGTGCGAGTCAGACTCGCGCACGAAGGGTTCCGTACCATTATCTATAAAACAGTAAAAAAAAGTTTATTGTATGGGAGTCCCCCTTAAATATTTATTTTATTTTGTTTTTTAGTATTTGTTGTTATAGCGGCAACAGAAATACATCATCTGTGAAAATTTCAACTATCTAGCTATCACGGTTCTTGAGTTACAGCCTGGTGACAGACAGACAGACGGACAGAGAAGTCTTAGTAATAGGGTCCCGTTTTTACATTTTGGGTACGGAACCCTAAAAAACGGAAGGTCATATTTCAGTTATAGCTCTCGAAACTCTGACTTAATAGCGAAAATAATATCTTCAAATATAGGTACAGATTTTGTCTTGCTTCCCACTTTTTATAATAGGGATGATGACTAAATTTTTTTATGATGTCATTTGAATCAGTTTTTGGACAGGAACAAATGTTTGTATTGGAGGAACTACAATTAAAGAACATAAATACCCAAAAATTTGAGACAAAGATTGACCTCGCTGGCGGCAGCGCAAAACGCTTAATACTGAAAGACAGACAGGCGTGACGTCACAGCCGAAATTTGTTAATACAAAGTACCTACATGTATCGTCGTATGGAAAATCAGGTTCTTAAATTGTTGTTTCATTCGCGGAATACTGCCTTTAAGTACATAATTGTTGTACAATTTTGTTTCTATAAAAGCCTAAGGATTCTATTGGTACCTTTAAATTTACTCTTGTACAATAAAAAAAAAATTTTTTCTACACTTTCAAGGTTCATATCTTTTTACGATTTTAATTATATTTTATTATTTATACTTTATTACGGCAATTTGATGGTTTACTATACATTTGGCATCACTACGTTATCAATTTGAACATGAGTCATCATGCCTATTATTCATAGGTATTCATCATGTTTCATCTGACTGTCGGGGCATATACTATGCGAGAAGGAGCGGGGCAGCAATAGACGCATCAGCGCGGCAGGTGCGGGGCGCGCGGGTGATTTCTGATTTTTCCCTGGCGGTACGCCCCCTCTTAAGATGGGTGTACGCTCTTTTCTTGAAGGTTTGAAGGTCGTATCGGTCCGGAAATACCGCAGGCGACAATCCACACACATCACAGATCACATTCTGCCAAATCTTGTGTATGTTCCCGCCATTGCCAACTTAATGAAATGTGTGTTGCAGCACGTCTATCATGCGACGGTCGCGACATATAGTCATAGTCATAGTCATATCATTTATTGCATCCATAGATGTACAGATCTTATAATAGGTACATAAGTTTCATATGGGCCCGAATAGGGCGTAGCAATTCATATTTATTATTAATCTAATTATTTCATTGTATTACATCCCTAAAAAGAATCATAATTTATTAAAAATACCAATAAATGTTTATCATGCACAAAAAATAAAAGATAAAAATAAAAGATAAAAAAAAATACAAAAATGTCCTTAAACCTACGTTGTTACATAAAATTTCATTAATTAAGATATAATTTCAACATAAAATACGATAAAATTTACAATGATTATATTTGACATGTCAATGGTATAAATAACTATAAAATAAACATTCAATCATTAAAATAAACACCTGTTAAAACTCTATAATTTAGGCTTAAAGTCGTTGTCATTTAAAAGTTCGTCAATGGTGTAATATCCTTTTTTTACTAATAAGCTTTTTAATTTCTGCTTAAAGGTATGGTTCTTGTTTTCAGCTTTTATGTTCGCAGGGGCTTTGTTATATATTTTTATAAATCTTACATGTGGGCTGTTACTGTGCATAACTAATTTTTCTTCCTAATAGGTACTTCCTCTCGATTTTTCTCGCACTATTATCTCATGTTCTTAGTGTTCTAATAAGAAAGAGACGGATAGTGCGAGAAATATCGAGAGAGCTCGCGCGCCGTCGCATGATAGCCGTGCAGGGTTCATGATAAAAGTATTTTCCTGTATGTTGGCCAATTTCTGTGTCTCTATGTATATTGGCTGAATGTCAACTTGAAGGCGCGAAGTACACATTATTATTACATACTGTTTATTGCTGATAAATATAAATACTGACAAACCAGAACGGCTATCACAAGAAGTCTCTTTCTAAGTTGTCTAATAAGAGAGAGACGGATAGTTCGAGAAAAATCGAGAGAGCTTGCGCGCCGTCTCGTGATAGCAATGCAGTAGCATATTGCAGAAACTCAAATAGACTTTATGGCTGAACGCAAAGACAGCGCTATGCCATGCTATTAAAAAAAGGAAGAGAGTCAGACTTCTGACGTTGGACGTTATTTTGTTGATACTTTTATTGAAATCACGCCTCAATACGAATCTAGCGCATATAAGTTTCCATATCAGAATCGACTATTTTTTATGCTTTAGAATTTAATATGCGTCTTGGGAAGGTCTATCACAACATTCACAACACCGGATCGAAATTATTACTGTTGCATAGTTAAGGCAAGGCCGCAATTATGACGTCACTGACAGTTTACAGATATGGCGGCTACGATTCCAAGTAGAAGAAATGAATAATTTAAATAGGTCAAATATTTCCGAAAATTAATTAACCGTCGCAGTCGGATAAAAACTATTCTAAACGGAAACTAGAATAATAAAATAATAATGTACTTGTAAAAAATCTTTCATGTATTTCCGTTCATGGGAAGCTGAGATCATTCGTGACAGAAAATGCTTAGTATGATACCTGGCTGATCCTTTTTTTAGTTTAGAGATTTATTATAAGCAGAGATCGGAAAAATTTGCGACATTGTTTGCAATTATGTGGACATGACTCCAAAATTAATCAAAATGTTAATTAATTATTCATTGAAATAAATGAACCCAAACATTCCCTTAACACCTCAACCCGTAATCACACGATGGGGTACTTGGATCCAAGCGGCATGTTATTATAATGATAATTTTGCAGCAGTAAAGAGAGTTATAGAAACATTTCCCAATCGTGATAGTGTATATGTCCGCGAAAGGAAAACAGATTATGCAGTCGGATGATGTCGTTGACAATTTTCGCTTCATTTCACAACATTTCCAATACATTTTGGCTGTAATAAACAATTTACAGTCTTCTTCAAATACTGTCGAACATACTTTAAGTAAAATAACAACTATATTAAATAATCTGGACAGTATACCAGGAGCAGTAGGTAACCGTTTGCAAGCTAAAATGAAAGCCGTACTCCCAACAAATCCCGATTTTGAGGTTATCGCCCAGAACTTACAACAGAAAGTAAATTCTGAATTATGCTGGAATGATAATATTCCTATAAAACTACTGAAATTTGCCCCATTAACATCAGTGGATTGCGAGCGGAGTTTCTCAGCACTTAAGTATGTGTTCGATGTAAAAAGAAATAGACTGACAGCAGAAAATTTTAAAAAATACTGACAATTTTTTTTAATAAACCTATACTTTAACAAACTTTTGTATTTATTGACTAGGAATCAAATTATATGTCAAGTAAAAAATTAATTAAATGAATAACATTTTGATTGATTTTGGAGTCATGTCCACATAATTGCAAACAATGTCGCAAATTTTTCCGATCTCTGATTATAAGTGAGAGATTAAATATGTAGTCACCCAGCGAAAGAATCCGACAAAATTTCAGACATCAAAAATATGATAAATTAACTAGCAACTGAAAAGTCAGAAAAAATATTTATAAATATTTTTGTCTTTATTTTGGTTCATTTGCATTTGCTCTATAATATTCATCATCTAAATATATAAAAGAAGAAACTGACTGACTGACTGACTGACATATCAACGCACAGCCCAAACTGCTGGGTCTAGAGATTCCAAATTTGGCACGTAGGTTCCTTTTAAGGTGTAAGGGAGAACTAAGAAAGGATTTTTCAAAACACCCCTTAAGGGGGTAAAACGGGGGTCCAAAGTTTGTATGGGGAAAGCATTATTTTTTGAACTAGAGACTTGAAACTTTGTAGGAAGATTACTTATTAAGATACAAAAAAAGGACATTCAGCGTTTTACAAAATTCCACCCCTAAGGGGGTTAAATAGGGGTATAAAGTTTGTATTCAAAACTAATGGGACTGCAAACTTGAAATTTACACCAGACCTTCCTTTTATGACGTAGGCAAGGGATAAGACGGGATTTTGGAAATTCTATCCCCAAGGGTGTTAAATAGGGGTACAAAGTTTGTATGGAAGAAACATTATTTTTGTACTAGAGACTTGAAACTTTGTAGGGATATTACTTATTAAGATACAAAAAAAGTCATTTCAGCGTTTTAGAAAATTCCACCCCTAAGGAGGTCAAATAGGGGTGCAATGTTTGTAAAGGGTAAACATTATTTATTGAACTAGAGACTTGAAACTTTGAAGGAAGATTACTTATTGATACAAAAAAGTACTTTCAGCGTTTTATAAAATTCCACCCCTAAGGGGATTAAATAGGGGTACAAAGTTTGTATTCAAAACTACTGGGACTACAAACTTGAAATTTACACCAGACCTTCCTTTTATGACGTAGGCAAGGAATAAGACGGGATTTTGGAAATTCTATCCCCAAGGGTGTTAAATAGGGGTGCAAAGTTTGTATAGAAGAAACATTATTTTTTGTACTAGAGACTTGAAACTTTGTAGGGATATTACTTATAAAGATACAAAAAAAGTCATTTCAGCGTTTTAGAAAATTCCACCCCTAAGGGAGTCAAATAGGGGTGCAATGTTTGTATCGGGTAAACATTATTTATTGAACTAGAGACTTGAAACTTTGTAGGAAGATTACTTATTGATACAAAAAAGTACTTTCAGCGTTTTATAAAATTCCACCCCTAAGGGGATTAAATAGGGGTGCAATTTTTTTATTTAAAACTACTGGGACTAATAACTTGAAATTTACACCAGAACTTCTTTTTATGACGTAGGCAGGGGATAGAACAGGATTTTTGGAAATGCTATCCCTAAGGGGGTGAAATGGGGGTCTAAAGTTTGTATGGGGGAAACAATATTTATTGAACTAGAGACTTGAAACTTTGTAGGAAGATTACTTATTAAGATACAAAAAAAGGACATTCAGCGTTTTACAAAATTCCACCCCTAAGGGGGTTAAATAGGGGTACAAAGTTTGTATTCAAAACTACTGGGACTACAAACTTGAAATTTACACCAGACCTTCCTTTAATGACGTAGGCAAGGAATAAGACGGGATTTTGGAAATTCTATCCCCTAGGGTGTTAAATAGGCGTGCAAAGTTTGTATAGAAGAAACATTATTTTTTGTACTATAGACTTGAAACTTTGTAGGGCTATTACTTATTAAGATACAAAAAAAGTCATTTCAGCGTTTTAGAAAATTCCACCCCTAAGGAGGTCAAATAGGGGTGCAATGTTTGTATCGGGTAAACATTATTTATTGAACTAGAGACTTGAAACTTTGTAGGAAGATTACTTATTGATACAAAAAAGTACTTTCAGCGTTTTATAAAATTACACCTCTAAGGGGATTAAATAGGGGTGTAAATTTTGTATTTAAAACTACTCTGGGACTAATAACTTGAAAATTACATTTTATAAAATTCTACTCCTAAGGGGGTTAAATAGGGGTGCAAAGTTTGAATTCAAAACTACTGGGTCTAGAAACTTTAAATTTACACCAGATTTTCCTTTTATGACGTAGGCAAGGGATAAGACGGCATTTTTGGAAATTCTATCTCTAAGGGGTTAAATAGGAGTCCAAAGTTTGTATGGGGGAAGCATTGTTTTTTGTAGGAAGATTACTTATTAAGATACAAAAAAAGTTCTTTCAGCGTTTTACAAAATTCTACCTCTAAGGGGGTTAAATAGGGATGCAATGTTTGTATGGGGGAAAGATTATTTATTGAACTAGAGACTAAAAACTTTGTAGGAAGATTAATTATTGATACAAAATAAGTACTTTCAGCTTTTTATAAAATTCCACCCCTAAGGGGGTTAACTGAGGGTCCAAAGTTTTTGTGAGGGAAACTTTTTTTTAGCTAAGTAGTTAAAACTTTGTGGACAGATTATTTATTCATTTACAAATAAAGTACTTTCAGCGTTTTGGAAATAATTACACCAAAAGGGACAAAGAAGGGTCCAAAGTTTGTATGGGGAAAAAAGATTCGTTAGACAATTTTATTCGAAACTTCACAGGATAATTCCTAACGATAAATGAGTTCCTACCTAAACAAGTGTTTTCGGTTTTTTGTGAATTCAACCCCTAAAAAGGGGACATGTGTCGAGAAAATCTGAAAATCAACATCGGCATCTATTGTTTCTATGGTGTATCGGGTCGCTGATTACGAAAACAACAACTATTTTACATTCCAACATGGCGTCAGTATGGGCGTTGTTATTATGGTTTTTGGGACGTTCATTACGAAAATCGCATAGATTTTGAAATGTAATGTTGTGGACATGAAAATTCCTGACAGTATTTGTGCCAAATTACAATTCAATGGGTCCAGTTTTTTCGTAGCAAATCGTTTGTAATAGATGGACTGACAGACAGCAACACGTGATCCTATAAATAAGGGTTCTATTTTTGCTTTCGAGGTATAGAACGAGACCCGCGTTATAGGTTTTAAAGTTTGTATTTGGTGCCATCACGATCTTTTTTTTGGACTTAGGTTCTTTTGTAGCAGCCAGAGTGGCTTTAGCTACAGGTCTTGTCTGGCTTGTGGGTAGTCTCCGCTATGGGGCTACCCGACTGCCGAATACATTCGCATACATCTCGATCATCATCAATCGGTTGTACGAAGGCGAGTGCGGGCGGCGCGGCGGGACGGGAGGGAAGAAGACATTGGGAAACTGCCTGCATCCGTAATAAGTACATTCAAGGTGCTGCACGAAGATCTGCTTACTTTTTATAAGTTAAGCACTTTGGCTGCCGCAAAATTAAATCAATTTTTTTGGTATTTATGTTCTTTAATTGTAGTTGCTCCCATACAAAACTCTGTTTCCCCTCCAAATACTGGTTCGAATGGCATTGAAAAAAAATCTTAGGAAACAAGCCTATAGCAATGTCCAGGCCACAAATTTGACTTGAAATTCGTGGAGATATTTTGGTATTATCATGAACAATATTATCATGAACATAAACTAGCTTATTTATTCCAGAGGACAGATTCTCATTTAATCATGATTGTAAATTTAATAACAAAAATACGTACATACATACATACATTCACGCCTTTATTCCCAAAAGGGGTAGGCAGAGCACATGAACTTTATGTTCCAGTGCCACTTTTAGCATAAATGTGGGTATAAAAGATCCACAAAATGTGATATTGAATAGGTTGTTAGCCCATCACCCACAACACACTTCAACCCTGCTCCCTTAGTCGACTTTTGCGGCACACACGGGAAGAAAGGGGGTGGTGAAATTCTAATCCGACAACACACGGGCATAAAAATAATAGTAAATTAAAAAAAAATACCATAATGGGTTATGACGAGGGGTTATTCATAGGGGATGTTAGTAGGAGTAGGCCGTTGCCGGCATAGCAATTCAACAATTATTGGAATATTACACGCGGGCGAAGCCGCGGGCAAAAGCTAGTAAATCATACAAAAAAAGACAACGCCTGCTTCATTTAAATCTACTTAATTACTTCCGGGTGGAAAGTTTGGCGGATTCTTGAATAAAGCATCTTTGAATATCATTTTTAAATGAAATAAAAAAAAACGCTATTATAAAATAATGTTTATCAAAACCGTATTTTGCCTTGAGTAAAATGGTTAATGATTTGATGTCTGTGTGTCCTTTAATTTTAATGACCCTCGACGCAAGAAGAGGGCTGTTATTATTTATAAGGTTGACGTGTCAATGTGACACAGATGTCAGTCTGTGGCATAGTAGATCCTAAACTTTTTTTGTCCGCAAGCTGCGTGATCGAGATGGTTCTTAGTTACGTTTCAACAAAATCAGTACAGCCAAGTTTGAGATAACATTGAAATAAAAATGTCTGTCTCTTTTTTAATATCCAAGTTGTAAATTATCACAGATGCAGAACAGCGCTATAAATCTGGCACCTCCAAAATGGCGCCCAGTCGTAACTGAAGAACAAGCGCACGCTCTAAAGTATTACAAGCGCAGGTAAACACCAGTTTTATTTTTATTTTGCCCTCTAGCGAGAATCTGCCGTCAGTGGGCGAAATTCTAACCGACGGATTTTTTTTTTACTTTGCCAAATTTCATTCATATCGAGGAATTGCTGTACAAAAATATATTATATGCTCAGTGTAATAAAAACTACTTAATTCCTGATTTTAGACAATTTATATATATGTATATACAACGTGTTTTTTTAACCGTCTTAGAGCCGAAGCCCACTGAAAGTATCCAAAAGGTACTAATCATGACTGAATAAATATTTTTTTTTTAGTTTTTAGTAATAAAATGTAATTAAGTTTGAAAAATTATCTATGGCGCACGGAGTGAAGTTCATTCACCCGGTTAGAGTTCGTACCTATCTACATAAGATGGCGGCTAGCGGACACTGCGGTCACTCAGCAGGATGATTAAAATTAATATTAATACAAAAAAAAACAATATTTTATGCATTAAAAAAAAAACTTTACTTAAAATAATTTAAAAACCATTGACCTACACCACTTAATTACGATGAAACAATAATCCGATCCGAATAATACCATTTTTGTAATTTCAAAAATAATATTCCGCTGAAAGTTTTTTTGATTTTTCAATATAAAATACCTACTTAACCTAACCTTAGGTGCTGTTCATAATATATATTATAACATTTCAAAATAGGGGGATGGGTCTGACACCGTTGGATAACGGTAGTCATTTTATTAGGCGGGGAGGGTCCGTTCAAAAAATTAACGGGATGACGGTAAGGGGAGAAGGATCTAGAATCGTCAAAAAACGATGAAGTAATACAAGGTGTTACATAAGTGGTGATACAAAATATCAAAATTTTATTCTATGGATGATTCTGAACAACTTTTAATATGGGACCAACTTTGTGTTATGCAAAAAAAACACCTGTTCATTTTCCTCAGTTGAATTTTTTTGGCATAACACAAAGTTGGTCCCATAGTAAAAGTTGTTCAGTATCATGGATAGATTCACATTTTGCTATTTTGTATCACCACTTATGTAACACCTTGTATATGGACAAGCTCTTATAATATGTACAGTCGACGTCGAAGATATGTTTTCAGTTTCGCCTTATTACATTACAATGGAAAAAGGTGCAAAAGTGTAAACACGTCTGTGACGATGACTGTGTCTGCTCTTCTTCACCCACAAGCGGTAGTGCATTGCGATGCCAATTATTATGAATTTGTTTATTTTTTGATTATTCATGTCAACTTTGATATATTTGTTTTTGTTAAAAGTAGGGTTTTTGTTATTTGACATCAAATATAATGACCAGCAAAAAATGCTTTGATAACCTAAGCTCTTTTACCAAAAAAAATATACTGAACACCAAAAATAATAATTCTACCATTTCAATAGTACTTTTAGTAACGACTGCACTTTAAATTGTATTCGAACACCAAATTTAGTAAATGATCACCAAATCTATACAAAATTTATACAATACTTCTACCTAAACAACCCACTATGAAGCCATAAATAAATAAATAAATATTAGGGGACAATCTTACACAAATCGCACTAGCCCCATAGTAAGCTCAATAAGGCTTGTGTTACGGGTACTAGACGACGATATATATAATAGATATAAATACTTAAATACATAGAAAACATCCAAGACTCAGAAACAAATATTCATGCTCATCACACAAATATTTGTCCTTACCGGGATTCGAACCCAGGACCTTCAGCTTCCAGCCATAAAATATATGAATGTTACCAAATTAAGTATCATCATCATCATATCAGCCGAAAGACGTCCACTGCTGGACATAGGCCTCCCCTAAAGAGTGCCAAAGTGACCGATCCCACGCCACCCGCATCAAGCGGACTCCCGCAACCTTTACCAGGCCATCAGTCCACCTTGTCGGGGTAAATAAAGTATAATGATACCTTTACAAGTGCTACCAAAAGCCGAAACAGCGCACCCTACTTCCACGTGGTCTTGTCTGTCCTACCCCTAGAGTGTATATAAAAGCCCGCGGAGCCAGAAGCTCGCGAAGGAGGTCCTGAGTTGAACGGGGTGCACGAGGCCCAAGTGAAGCGAGTGGGGGAAGGTGTCGAGCGAAGCGAGCCAGTGGGTGTCCTGCCGTTAGGCAAATTATTTTTCCCAAATATGACTTCCCAAATAACTTATCGCAATAGTTTAATTTCCCAAACCAATCTTTAGGAAAGTTATATGTCGCAATTTATTTATTTGTCAAATTGTCATTTGGCAAAGTTTCACTTCGTTAAGATTTCATTAAGCAAATGCTTATCAAGCAAATGTTTCATGTTGTCATAAATTATATGACAAACAATTTTTTGCCAAATTTGTTACTTCCCATGCGCAACTCATAGCAAAAGCCTGGCAAATGATAATTTTACTGTTGCAGGAATACAATATCAGGTATCTATACCGGGATTTCAAGTATGAAACGAACAAATGGCAGAAATTACATAAGCAAACCGCCTGTCTGTGCGGACGTAGCCTAAGGCAGGTCCGTGTAGGTACGACTACGAGCGAAGCGACTCCACTCCACTCCATCCGTACTAAATACGAAGAGTAAGGCCAGAGAAACGGGCAACCGCATGACTGTCATATAAGAGATAACACACAATAACAACAACAAAAAAGGAAAGGAATGCCACTATCAAACGAATGAGCAAACAATAGTTTTTGAAAACTACAAACTTTTAGTAATTATTAGTCTATGCATTACTCAAATTGGGATTTAAATCGTATGCTAGGCAATGTTTTGGGATAAGTATGTTATTCCAAACAATACATTTGCCAAAAAAATTGGAAAAAAAACTTGACCATGTAATTATTTATTAAACAATCACTTGCCAAAAAAAAGATTTGCTAACTGTAAAATTGCGATAAGTTGTTTTGACAAATGAGTTTTTGCCAAATAACATTTTGGGAAAAATAGTTTGCGATGTCATACTTTGGGGAACATTATTTGCCATTTAGCAATGATTTATTAGGATAGCATTTTCTCGAATATATAGATAGTAAGAAGTTATAATTTGCGTTATAATTTCACATTTATAGGAGATAAGTTTTTGGTGATCATTTACTATTTTTGGGTTAGCAATGCTTTATTAGGATAGCTTTTTCTTTAATAGTATAGTAAGATGTTATAATTTGGGTTACTATTTCACATTAAAATGGAGATGGCAGTAAAAACTATTTTTTTGGCGTTATATTTTACTATATCTGGTGGTCCGTTAAACATATGCCTTTGTTTTTGTTGACATTGCTTGTGTACCGCGAGGGTGAAGGAGGGGAGGGGAGGGTTTATTTCATTGCTGCTGTATGAATGTGTTTGTTACAATGTTTTTTGATACGCAGATGATAACTTTTACGTTTTTTTGTCATACACAAGCAGTGTAAACAGAAAAAAATACTTTAATGATAACATAAGCAAACATTTAAATGTAAACAAACCAAAATATTTAAAATAAACAGGCACACTTGTGATGGCAATACGCTACCTACTTTAACTGAATCTGATCGTGACGGGTTCTGGATGGGTATTTAGTATTTAGCATATGCTTTGTGAGAACAATTTACTCCACGGGCAAATTAATAATATTTAATACAGGATTTCTAGAAAATGTAAGTTTGAAGACATCATTTTAATTGCTTTTTTAGGAATCCCAAGAAAAAATTGAGTTGTAATTGTAAGACCAGAAAACTGAATCAGGAAAAGGAATCTTGCAAGCATTCGCAAGTAAGTCAATTATTGTAAAGTTTGTCATCAGCTTGTCAAAACGTTACAACCAGCGAACTAATAATGTAAGGGGTTGTCCACATTGTTCCGTGCCCCCAGATCAGATACAGGGCTCCCAATATCTAGTAACAATATAATTGTTCCTTATAACCAGCACTATCCATTTTTACCATAACAGAACACCGATTTTTAGACCGATTAGACCGGGTTTGATTCCTGGTTCCTGGTGTATGAGGGGTTTTTCTCGGGGCTCCTAAGAACTACTTTCAGGTTTTCCCTCACACTGTCCCATTTGAGTAATTTAATGCACCATGGACATGGACTGACTATAACTTTTTTTTTCAGACAAACTCTAACATGTGGACGGCCAGTATTTTTTCGAGCAGCTATTGATATAATTAAAAAAGTGAGTTTTGTCATTTAATAAATGTTTGAAAATTAATATTTTCGTTTTTATTGCGGCAAAGTAAATCATGTTTTATCTCATCTCTCATAATCTGAAAGTAGGTTATTTCATCAACCAAATTTTATAATAGCTCATTTACCTTTCGGGCTGTTCGTTTGTGGAATGCTTTGCCGTTGCATACAAGGCGTGCAAAATCTCTTCCTATTTTCAAAATCTGTTGAAACAATATTACCTGTATCTCCCTTAAGTTGCCTCTTATGTATTGTATGTATATATTTTGTATGTATGTATGTATGGTTGTATATATGTCTGCGTATTTATTCATTTATTAGGTATGTATTTTAAAGTATCCTGTTTAGTAATATTTAAAAGATTGATGTGTTAGTATGCTCTTCTTGATGAATTCCTGGACTACCTGTTAAAATGTTTCCTGCTGTACAAAGGATGTCTAGAAGAGATCGCTTTACAGCGATAAGACCGCATGTTTGATTATTTATTATTATTATTTTTATATATTTAAACGGCGGGTTGAAAGTGAGGCGCAGTTATTATTTAAATATGATAATAAATTAATTATATATATGACCATTACTGGTAATCGACGACTACTGAATATTTCTTAAGTGTTCGTATTTAATGTAGCCGCTTCAGAACCGCGTCCTAAAATCATTAAAAACATGCCAAAACCTATACTGCCACGCTTTCATAAAATAGTGTTGATTTTTGAAGCTTGTTAATAATTATGATGGTTCTAATTCTTTATTACCATAATTATGGTATATGAATAATGTAATTATTCACAAACATAAAATTAAATTGTATCTCGTCAGGAATGGGTGGCATTCAACCCTCGGTTAACAATCTACTATAACGTTGTTAGAGTACGGTCGCTAATATAATAATTTACTTTAACAACAAAGTTTTAACCGACTTCCGTTTAGAACTCCGCCACAACATTTCCACATTTCTTTTCCAATTTACCACATGAACTGTTTTCCGAGAGCAAAATGCGTTGATTATTAGAGAAAAAAACCCAATCGCTGTAGGTATGTGGCCCGACAATATTTGAGGACTTCCTTCAATTTCAACGGAATCTTATCAGAACCTGTGACGAACTTTTGTACTTTTAAGTACATAATTGAGGAATTCCATAAGTCATGTGGTCTTCATTATCAATTTCACTCCACCAAATTTATGATTTCCGGGTTACAATAGAAAATACCAAAATCACTACACGCGTGCCTAATATAAGTCAACCGTGCTCTAGCTGTAATGCTGTGAACACACCGACTCCTCAAAGCAGAAAGTCGATAACGCGCTTTTTATTCTCGTGGAAGTCGTGGAGTCGCAAGCGTCCATCAACTACGGTGTCCGCTTACCATCAGGCACACAGTTTGGTTCAGTGGCACTGTGTTAATATAGAAAGATGAAGTCACGGATATAGAAACAAAGGAAATGTTGAGAATAATAAGTATTATGCAACGCTGTGTCGCGAACGAAAATATTTTGATTATAACATTTATAACATCTTCTGAAGTACTAAGATAAGAATATAATTGGGGTATTCTAAAAAATACGGATACCTATAAGAGACAAAATGTGAAAAAATTAAAATCCGGTTAATTATTGTTTTGATTTAATTATTGCGCGGCACTGAGCTGACACTTTACATTTCATAGTTAGCTGGGGCTGGGGAGAACAGAACTCTAAATCGGGCTCTGAGCCAGACCTCCATAAAGATCTTTGTTCAAAAAATTTAAGCCTTAATTATTACCTAGTCGTAAATTATTTCTTACGGTTTTACTGACCTGCAACTTGTTTACTATACGAGTAGTTAGAATATGGAACACTTATCATGAACGTAGGTCGCGTTCATGTCAGCTTTAAGATAATCTTAGTTATTATACTTATGCGAAAGGTTAATAATTAAAACGATTCTCGTTTAAAACGAACTATTTATACTTATCTAACTTCCATAATAAATATTGCGAAAAACTGATAAGTCGCCCCCTTTCGTTGGATATATATGGCCCACCCGACGGACAGGCTACGCTATGCATGCTAGCGAAGGATACTTGTTAATTATTTACGAATGTAGGTATCTCTCGTACAAGTATACGAGTAGGTACGTTTAAAGGAAGGCCGGAAGGTCACCAGCATGTCTACCATGAGACAGCCGCGACATATACTCTCGATTTTTCTCGCACTATCCGTCTCTCTCTTATTAGAACACCTAGAACAAGAGGTATAGTGCGAGAAAAATCGAGAGTATATCGCGGCCTTCCCATGCTGGAAGAGATCGCTCTTTAGCGCTCTTTAGAGACCGCCTCCTGTTGTTTACCTTTATTTGTTATTGTTCTGTATTGTTTTCGTAAATTGACGTGTTGAATAGAGTATTTGTATTAATTAACGCTAACTTTTATGAACTGACTGCAAAGATTGCAGAATTGCTCTCTAGACATGATAACGTCTTGACAATTGGAAGTGGCAGATAGTGACGCGAAACACTTCGGTTAGGATGGCCGGCTCAAGCGAAATCATCTGGTAAGTACCCTATATCAGATATATTTCATTTAATTTACTCACAAAGCCATACATCCATATCCATACTAATATTATAAATGCGAGTGTGATGATTGTCTGTCTGTTACTTCTTCACGCTTGAACCGCTGAACCGATTAACCTCAATGCGATTTGGTAACGAGATAGTTAGTCCCAGGGGAAGGACATAGGATAATGCTTGTCCTATGTCGGAAATAGTCCCCTAAGGGTTTTGAATGTTTGTATGGAGCTACGATATAAACGTCCCCCAAGGGGGTGCAACGGGGGTGAATGTTTGAACGGAGCTACGATATAAATGGCCCCCAAGGGGGTGCAACGGGGGGTGAATGTTTGAACGGAGCTACGATATAAACGTCCCCCAAGTGGGTGCAATGCGGGGTGAATGTTTGAACGGAGCTACGATATAAACGGCCCCCAAGGGGGTGCAATGAGGGGTGAATGTTTGAACGGAGCTACGATATAAACGTCCCCCAAGGGGGTGCAATGAGGGGTGAATATTTGAACGGAGCTACGATATAAACGTCCCCCAAGGGGGTGCAATGGGGGGTGAATGTTTGAACGGAGCTACGATATAAACGGCCCCAAGGGGGTGCAATGAGGGGTGAATATTTGAACGGAGCTACGATATAAACGTCCCCCAAGGGGGTGCAATGGGGGGTGAATGTTTGTACGGAGCTACGATATAAACGGCCCCCAAGGGGGTGCAATGAGGGGTGAATATTTGAACGGAGCTACGATATAAACGGCCCCCAAGGGGGTGCAACGGGGGGTGAATGTTTGAACGGAGCTACGATATAAACGTCCCCCAAGGGGGTGCAATGAGGGGTGAATATTTGAACGGAGCTACAATATAAACGTCCCCCAAGGGGGTGCAATGGGGGGTGAATGTTTGAACGGAGCTACGATATAAACGGCCCCCAAGGGGGTGCAACGGGGGGTGAATGTTTGAATGGAGCTACGATATAAACGTCCCCCAAGGGGGTGCAATGAGGGGTGAATATTTGAACGGAGCTACGATATAAACGTCCCCCAAGGGGGTGCAATGGGGGGTGAATGTTTGAACGGAGCTACGATATAAACGTCCCCCAAGGGGGTGCAATGGGGGTTGAATGTTTGTATGGAGCTACGATATATAAACCTGTTCCTGCTGCGGGTGGAGTCCCCTTGAAATAGTGTGTCAGATATTACTGCGCGCTTTACTGTGGCAGATAATATTATAATAGTACATTACGTAACTAGGGCGATGAATTCGTGAATGCCCCAGATCGCAGGTGTTTGTGGCCCGAACCGAAGGTGAGGGCCATAAATTTGCGCTCTGGGGCTTTACGAATCAACGCCCGAGTTGAGTACAAAATTTTACGTCTTCATCTGGCCACAATGCGAGCTTTCCCGTACGCGCTGCGTGCAATAAAACTCGCACTATGGCCAGGTGTGACGTAAATGAATTTTATTCTGCAAGTAGACCGCAACAGCACTTTTACAAGTCAAATTCTACCAGCATTTCTGAAAGAGAAGATCTCTGTCAAGACTTACCGAAACAAACTCAGTATACTTATCTATTATAATGATATAACTAACCTACTTAAATTAAGTAAACCTGAATCTGAATAGGTGGCTGCTAGCTATTAATATTTGCTTTATTTTCAGTTTATTTTTAATTTGGTGGGGACACGGTGTGTCCTCAAAAGGAGGAGAGATCCGGAAGTTCCCTCCCGGGTTTAGGTTCGGCGCTTCCACGGCTGCCTATCAGGTTGAGGGTGGCTGGGATAGCGACGGTAAGTCCCAAGGACACTAATTATTGTCATCCTCACTTAGCTCCTAAGATTTGGCGGATTTGGAATAGACACTAGTTTTACGAAAGCGACTGCCATCTGATTTTCCAACCATGAGGGAAAACTAGACCTTATTGCAATTAGACCGGTGTCCTCACGATGTTTTCCTTTAACGAAAAGCAAGCGGTACATATTCCGTATAACTCCGATATAACTTCCGAAAAACTCATTGGTCCGAGCGGGGATTCGAACCCACATGTTGCTATAGAATAACATGAAACTTTGAATACAGTAGGAACAATAGGATCCGTTCCGCCATATGGAGGTCGGAAACTAGATCTTGGAAAAAAAAACTAGTTGACTTGAGTCGACCGTGCTGATGAGGACTCTACCTCCCCCCTGCATTGTATGGACAGTGGACATCAGAATCAATTAAACTAGCTATAAATTAGGTAGAACGTTTAGTACATATTATGTACGAATTTGTTCTCTTCGTACCTAATACCTACCGCCAAAGCATCAACAAAATCTGGTCACCACCAGCCAAATATGTCGAGGTCGGTACATATTTATTGCCTTTAATAATTATTATAATTTACATAGTAATCATTTCCTACCAATCATAAAATATACCTTTTTATCGATTTTTTTCTGTTCGCCCCGACCTCTTGCATGTGTTCACAATAATTCCATTCCCCAGGCAAAGGCTTATCGATATGGGACGTAGCAACCCACATGTACCCGTCCCCAATTGACGACAACAGCAACGGAGACGTGGCCGCAGACTCCTACAGTCACTACAAACGAGACGTGATGATGGCCAAACAACTCGGTCTGGACTTCTACCGATTCTCCATCGCCTGGAGCAGAGTCCTGCCCAGCGGCTTCCCGAATAAGATCAACCAGGCCGGCATCGATTACTACGATAACCTTATCAACGAACTCCTGGACCACGACATTCAACCATTTGTAACCATGTACCACTGGGATCTGCCTGAAAACTTGCAAAAGCTTGGCGGTTGGACTAACCCGCTTGTAGCGACATGGTTCCACGATTACGCTAAAGTCCTCTTCGAGAAGTTTGGAAATAAAGTGAAGACCTGGATAACTATAAACGAGCCTAAGCAAATATGCTACGAAGGATATGGTAGCGACGGGAAGGCGCCATTTCTGAACGCTACGGGAGTGGGGGATTATATCTGCGCGAAGAATGTGCTGTTGGCTCATGCGAAAGTATACCATTTGTATAATGATCACTATAGGTCGGTACAGAATGGGAGCATCGGTATATCTATAAGCTGCACGTGGTATGAACCGTTCTCGGACACTGTCGATGATGATCAGGCGGCGTACGATGCAAGACAGTTCGATGTGAGTATGTGTACAACTATAATCGAATTTAAACTTTGGGAACGTGCCTAAAATACTACTAATTAATCCACGGTTAAACTCGCGTATCACATTTCACGATAGGCGACATGTTTCGAACTGTTCGGGATTTCTTGATCAGGATGAGTGTTTTCGCGCCAATGTCGCTTGAATCACTGCCCACGCGTGCTCCGCCCGTCGCACGGCACGCGACGCACGCGCCGACCGGGCGCGGGGCGGGGCAGTAGGCGGCCTAGCGCTGGAGTTGTTATGACGGTGCGGCAGGAGATCCTCGACTCCGATAGACGATACTAACACTGGACTCTTTGTCCACGGGATTGTCACAACTCATCACTATCCACTTCAAGTCAGGAATAATAGGTATTTTTTGATTTTAAATAATAATAATAAATAATAAAATTTCACTTGTTAGATTACTACCTAGCTGCCCGCGCAGATTCGCCCGCGTATTTCAAAGAACGCAGGCAAACCCACGGCCTAAAATATAGCCTATAACCATCCAGAAAGTCCTCTACACGCAGGTGAAAACATTTTTTTTACGAATAAGCGGTTCCAGTGATTACCCATTCGATGCATCAAACCTTAGAGCATTAAACCAACCGGAGCGGCCATTGACAGGCGTTCCCCTCTGCCAAAAATATATGACCAGTGGTCATACACATTGTATGGACTGACGTTTATCTGACGTAGAGTCTGGAAAACGAAAGCGTGACCTGGACTTTTTTTAAACTGGCAACATTATAATCTGTCAAAGGCACGTCAAACTATTTTGGTAACACAATTATTTTGCATTAATAATTGCCGTAATATGGGTAAAACAATAAAAGGGTCAATTTTTGAACAAGACGTTTTTTCGACATTTGTATGGTTTTTTTTATTTTTTGGAATATTAGATTCGTACCGACAGCGAGAGGTAGGGTTTTTAAAAAGAAAAAATATGGTGCATGAGGCACCACTGTGCTTCTAATGGTTAGCTAGATATTGATGCTTTAAAATCACCGTGCCATACCAATGTCGTCAGCGCCATACAAATGTCGACAGCGCTATACAAAAGTCGATATAATGCCATACAAATGTCGATTCTGCCATATAAATGTCGATAGCGGCATAAAAATGTCAACGAGTGCCATCAAAATGTCGATCTTGCCATACAATTGTTGAAACAGCTTAAAATATTTGTACACTAAAAAAACTCACTATTTCGATATAGTATCTCCGGTTTATGGTTTATGATGGTCGTTATATTGTACTATTACTTATTCTGTGATTATATTCCAAAATATTAAAAATCACTTAGATTTTGTTTTGAATCGATGTTCGACATTTGTATGGCCAAAAAAGCCGTACAAATGTCGCCATACAAATGTCAACATGAATGTTTTTTGGCGATCCTTCGTACACTATTAATTGAATTCACTAATTAGTTAAACACGAAACTCTTACCCCATATTGCTAACCTTTGTTATGAAAGACACATTTTTATTTCAATCGTATATTAATAAATTAACGCCCATACAAATGTCGTGATAGCCGTACCAAAATACATCGTATCAAGAAAACCTGTTTCCTCCTTCGAAAATACCGGCTCTGCGTCCACTCCCGTTTAAGCCCAACTAACCTGTCTATCGTATCGTAAAGTAAATGCAACGGTGGGATAATAAAAAAACAGATTTTAAGGGTTTTGAGCTTGAGTCCTAATAAATGGGTCGCGCGTGGGACAACTACAAAAATACTTCAGAGGTTTTAATTATTCACGCATTAAATTTGCAAGATATATTAATGAATACGCTAATAAATCTTCTTTATAACAGTACAAGTTGTTTATATTTACGTTGCCGTAGTCCATAGTTATGAATTTTTGTTTGAGCAAAACCGCAAGTGGGACACGCACAAAAAGCGGGAGATTTCGCTGTTTTACGATTCCAAATACATTTTTTTTTCTGAATCAATGAATATTTAAGGTATTGTTATATATATTTTAAGTACTTTATAACACACGGAATACAAATATATATGAATCAATACTCCATGTTAATCTGGCTTGAAATTATGGCCGTGGGACAGCAAAAACAGCTCGTTTGAAAACTGACCCAAAAAGTAATGTGCGAAAGCTGCTACATATTTTGATCAGTAAGTTCAAGCAAAAACAAGAGGAGAAAGAAGTTGTTTTCCAAGAGAAACAACAATGTTTAGATGCGATGTCGGATTTTTTAGGTGAGTATGACTTTGTAATCTTAATCCTTGTCGGCTGATTATTTGTTATAATAATATTGACGAGAATGATCATACGTTTCTTATGTTTACAGATAATCTTGAAAATATTCAAGGAATCCGTAAAAAACAAAAAATTAGTAATACCATATGTATTTTTTTTTCAAATTTGCCGCGTTTTCCCAGGTCACGCTTTCGTTTGCCAGACTCTAGCTATTTTCACGTTACGCATGCATTTGACGTTCCCCTCCCCCGCAAAAATAGGCAGACTTTTTATGTATAGAAAATGACTCATGGCCGCTCCGTTGGTCTTAAACCAAAAGCTCTCTAACATCAGCATAAGCTGCTCTAAGCATCAAACAGACAAATCTAGAATCTCACAGAAATTTCGTCTTTTTAACGTTAGGATAGATTAAGTGTCTAGATAAATTTCCTAGGTGGTGGTAACATCCATCCACGATCACGAGTAAAATTTGGGCGGCGCCCAATGTCAATCGCCTCAGGAATCTTGCGTAACATTTGTCCCGTACCACCAATCCCGTGTTGTCGTATCGAATGTACCTAATGGGTCATACTGAAGAACTCCCGAAGAGTTCGAAACATGCTGCCTGTCGTGGCATTTAATACGTGAGTTTTACCGTGGAGATATTAGTAATAGATAGATAGATAGATAGATAGATTTATTTATTGGTACTAATCATACACTGTCAACATTAGATTATAATTAAAATTATGCTCTAAATGAATTATATTAAAGTCAATAGGTATATAAGTTTTCAATTATCGAGTCAGGAATTATTAACCAGTGCCATTAAAAGTTACAATAGGTTGCAGTTAAGAACAATTTTTATCGTTTTTTTTTTTTTTTTTAGTTACTTTTATTCATCAAAGAACTCGTTTACTGTGTAATAAGCCTTCATCGAGCAGTACAATATTGTATGTGCTACAAGATTGGCGTATTACGAGCCATCTCTCTCATCTCGATCCTCTATATCAACTCGGCTTTTGTAATAGCCTGTAGATTTGGAACATCAAACAAAGAAGAGAAACACTTCCGGTTTAACGTCCAGTCCTTGTAGATTGGACGGAACACACGGAATTGGCACTATTTCTTTATTACCACGTCGGTGGCAAACAAGCGTACGGCTGGATCGTTAGTGGCCGTAGCATATGGATGCTCGCAACTCAAGGGATATCACATGCGCGTCGCTGACCCATTCAAAATTTTAACAGTACTTTCTTGAAGAACTGATTCTGATGAAGAAACGACGACGGTAGTCCCTTGGGAAGACCTCGGCAAGGAGCTCATTCCACGACCGAAGCATTCGAGGGAGGAAATTTCTCTGAAACCGGACCGTACGCGACCAATTTTGGTTCTAGTGTGTGAGGATGAATGCCCTGCCGCGGCCTCTGCGGTGGTAGAAAGGAAACAGTACAACACTACAGACAATTTACGACTCCTTTCCAAAAATTGATATATACCTAACTAATTAAAGGTTGTTACGTCTGTAGTCGCCTATTCATCATCATCATCAGCCTATATACCGTCCCACTGCTGGGCACAGGCCTCCTCTCATGTATACCATGCGGCGGCTGTACCAAGTGGCGTTCCACAGGGATCTTTGTTGGGACCACTCCTTTTTAACGTCTTTGTGAATGATATAGGTACCTGTTTTCGGTTTTCTAAGTTACTCAGTTTTGCTGACGATATGAAGATTTTTGCCAAGATTGCTTCACCTGAAGATTCTACTGCGCTGCAATCTGATCTAAGCCGTCTGGATAGATATTGTGTTAGGAATAAATTGGATTTAAATCCCTCAAAATGTTTTACCGTAACTTTTTCTCATAAATTAAATAAAAT
Source organism: Epinotia demarniana (assembly GCA_945867215.1). Lineage (NCBI taxonomy): Eukaryota > Metazoa > Arthropoda > Insecta > Lepidoptera > Tortricidae > Epinotia > Epinotia demarniana. Next base: position 18,654,151 of record OX244280.1, read on the forward strand.
ACCTACTTCTTATTCATTGAAAGGTAAAGGTATTCAGCAACTAACTAGCATAAGAGACCTAGGGGATTTTCATGATTCGAAGCTTATTTTTAATGATCACGTTGATAATATTATAAGTAAAGCTTCTAAGACTCTTGGATTTATAATGCGTAGCTCGGTTTGTTTTACACATATTAAGACGCTGAAAATCTTGTATTGTGCTTATGTGAGAAGCAAGTTGGAATACGCATCTCAGATTTGGAATCCCCAATATAAAATTTACATTGACAGAATTGAGCGATTACAATCCAAATTCATGAAATTTCTTTGCTACAAAATGCATACACATTATAGTTCATCTAATTATTTAACCCTTTGTAAAAAGCATCACTTGATACCCCTTGCTAAGCGTCGTGAAATTGCTGATATATTATATTTGTTAAATATAATAAGAAGCAATGTTGACTGTCCTAATTTACTTGCTAAGATTTCTTTTAATACTCCCATAAGAAGTTTCCGCCGTTTTCGTCCTATTAGCATATTCCATGTTTCCACTAAATATAGAATGAATAGTTTCTTGTGCAGAGCAGGCAGGAGTTTAAACAAAGTTGTAGATCAATTAGATATAGACATATTCTGTGATAGCATACAGGCAATAAAATCTAAACTGATAAGTTTCTTCATGTGTGATACTCAGGTGTAGGCTCGGGTTATTAGAGTTTATAGTAGCCTAATTCATTAACTACCTGATTCTTGTATATTCCGCGTATTAGGTAGTGCGCGATTGGTTACTGTGCGTAATGTATGCTAAGTTTAAGTTTGGCTTCAGATTTCTTTGTTAGTTTATTTCTATAAGTGAAAACCTGTAATTGGCTATATGGTTTTATTATGGTATCTAGAAATATGTTGCGCTGTTGGTTTTCCATGTATCAATAAAAAAATAAATAAATAAATAAGAGGGAACGGGCAGTAGTCCCCACGCTGGCCCAGTGCGGATTGGGGACTTCACATACACCTTTGAATTTCTTCGCAGATGTATGCAGGTTTCCTCACGACGTTTTTCCTTCACCGAAAAGCTAACGGTAAATATCAAATCATATTCCGTACATAAGTTCCGAAAAACTCATTGGTACGAGCCGGGATTCGAACCCACGACCGCCGTTTGACAGCCGCATGCCTGAACCACTGGGCTACCGTAGCTTGTAATATAATAGTCGCCTATTAGATTACTATAAATGTATGTACCTAGGGATTACCCTTACCGGCCCTTTTATTTTCCAGTGGGGCCAATACGCCCACCCAATCTTCTCAAAAGACGGCGATTTCCCCCAAGAACTGAAGCACAACGTCGCTTACAAGAGCGCTGAGCAAGGGTTCCCTCGCTCCCGCCTTTCTGAGCTCAGTGCCAAGGAGGTGAACCTCATTCGGGGCACTTCGGACTTCTTTGGCGTCAATTCGTATACCACCAAGATGGCGTACAGGTAAAGTGATTAAATAATTTAGCTCTCTATAAAGGGGAAAGAGGAACCTGAATAGGGACCATTTTATCCATAGAGATAGAGACAGAAGGAGAATGAACCGTGGACGCGGATTACAATCCTACCTATCTATAGAAGAGAAAGATGATATCCCATCAAAAGCATAAATGTGAAAGGCTGCCAAGTTCGATACTATGGGAATGCTTCGCCTATAAAAGAAGTGAGATCTGAATAAGTACCAAGTTCCATGAAAATACCTCAAATCATAATTAGTTATAGGAATGCACACTTGATTTCCAGCAGTTTTTAAGGTACATTTTGAATAAGTATCACGTTACATAGAAATACCTGAAATTATAATAGTCAGAGAAACGCACACCGGTTTTTTTAGCAGTTTCCTGATAACATTTATTATTTTCAGTACTTTTTAATGCTGTTACTTGGCAAGTTTTTCACACACCACACACCTTTTCAATGCAATGAATCGACACCTTTGGACTGCAATGTGTCAAGTATATAATTTTCTATTAAAACTTGCCAAGTTACATCATTAAAAAGTACTGAAAATAATAAATGTTATCAGGAAACTGCTAAAAAAAACCGGTACCACTTTAGTTCATTATGAATTTATGACTTCATAGTAGAACAAAGTTACACCTTCGCTATTTTTAAAACTGACTCACACTTGGCCGTTTTCAGATTTTTCCCTTTACTTTGACCTTAAGACCTATCTCAATGCCAAATTTCAAGTCAGTACGACCATTGGAAGTGGTCTAGGTTTTTGATGAGTGAGTCAGTGAGTCAGTGAGTGTATAGTAAAAATAGCGATTTTCTGACGTCAATATCTCAAGAACTGCTATAGGTAGAATAATGAAATTTTGTATTCTAGACAATTAAAGGGATGTCAACAGACACTCGAAATTTCATATGCGTAGATAAAATATGTAGGGTGGTCGAAATTGGCCCGAAATGGTTCGTGTAATATAACCCACGGCCGGTGTGTCGCTTTTTTTTGCTCGAACTTGGCGGACACACTGCCGTGTGTCTAGATCTTTAGGAGAGAGTGATTAGAATTTGTGAGCGGTACGCGAGGGCCCATGGCCTTGGGTACAATAGCTCGAAGAGTGAGTTGCTGATATTTAAGGCGGGTGCAACACTTTGCATCCACATATTCCCCAAGTCAAGCTTGATGGCACTCCTCTTAAGGTAGTTGACGAATTCAAATACCTGGGCCATTGGGTTACCGCGTCACTTAGTGACAACAAGGATATCGAGAGGGAGCGTAGGGCGCTGGCGGTTAGAAGTAATATGTTGATCCGTAAGTTTGTAGTTTGCTAGGTGTACTAAAGACGTAAAAATCACTCTGTTTAAGGCCTATTGCCAGTCGTTTTACACCTGCACCCTATGGATCAATTATACTCAAAAAGCTTACAGCGCCCTACGCGTCCAGTATAACAACGATTTCAGGATGCTGTTGGGGCTGCCGAAACATTGCAGCGCTTCAGGAATGTTCGCGGATGCGAGCACGGATGGCTTTCAAATGGTTTTTCAATATTGCGAAAACGTGTCGCATCTCTGCAGAGGCGTATCGGCCTGAGCCCCAACAGCCTCCTGGAAACAGTGGCAGAAAGGAACGATGGCCCATTTCGGTATTACTGGAATAAATTGCTTGTGATACCTATCCTTGTAGCCAGGCATGCCTCTTAGTTTGAATGTAATATATGTTTATGTATGTAGTTAATGTCTAGTGTGAAAGTGTTTTAACAATATAATATATTATGTGTGATTATTGTTATTGTATTTAACCAAATATGGATTTAATCCGAACTAAAATTATTTGATTTGATTTGATTTGATAGGGATTAGTCGTTAACAGTGTTTTGTCGAAACTAGTGAGATGGTCCTCAGACCCAGAAAAAAAGACGAACGGAGCGTTACGAACAGTCAAGTGAAGCCAAACCACATACAAAAAAACCAAGCTGCTTCAAGTTTAGCACACGCTCACGCACACATATACAAACAAAATTGCACAAAACTCTTCAGCACGTGTCCCAATGCTGTCAAGATCATTTATTTCGAGTTTTGTGCGATTTAATTTGTTTAGCGCGTGTTAAACTTAGGGCTTGGTTGAAAACCGGTTGAGGCAATGGTCTTTACTTTTTTGGAGTAGGTTATACTCTTCAGTAGCCTTATCTTAGAGCGAACTGAAACCTTCAGTTAACGCCACAAGGACCGATTTTAAATTTTCATGATGATGATATTTTCAGAGATGCTTCCCTGGACGGCATGTACCCGGTGCCGTCGTACATGGACGACATGGGGGTGGTGCTCGTCAAGGACCCCGCGTGGACGCAGGCGCAGTCCAGTTGGTTGCAGGTTTGTTCGATGATCGAATAGGTATATCTACCCTAGTTACCTATCCATAGTCAGGCGCACCCCTGAAAGCGAGCGTGTGGCAGTCCGTCGAGTGATTTCGGCCCGTGTGGACGTTGCAGGCGGCGTACTGAATCGCAAACTTCACCCATTTGACATTTCTCGGCAGTGCGCCTTGCCCTTAGGGATGCGTCTTATACTTAGTCGAGAGTTTCATACGGGGCCACTACGCTTATACATACATGCATGGTTTGACGCATGAAGAGACACCGATCGTTATCGAATGCTAACCTTACGGAGGGTTCAGAATCGGACATGTTCAGCACGGGTAGCACTCCTGAGGGGCTACCGCGAAGTGAAAACGAACTTCGTTCGAGTATCTCCCTTTTTGTCGCTCGAACTAGCAAGTGCAACAGAGATGGAGACACACGAACGAAGTTCGTTTCCGTTTCGCGGTAGGCCCTCTGTGCTGTGACGCTGTGTCCGGCGCGCGAGCTCTATCTCGCACTATCCGTCTCAGTGATTACTACTGAACATGACCTATTCCACCTCAGTTGGACACTAAATTCTCACTAGTCCTCGTTCAGATTGTATGGTGTTGTATGTCTGTTAAGTTTCGATTAGGTTGGGTACCTATACGCGTCCCGTGTAAACTGGTGTAGGTGACTGCCACTGTGTGCCTCAGTCCGAGGCTGACTCAAATTCGTACCTATGCACTATACATATAGTGAAAATCATGGTGTACCGAGGAGGCCAAGAGGTTCATCAAAGACATAGGGCGGCGCTTGAGAGAAAGGGGCTGCGACCCTCGCTCTGGTTCTTACCTGGTCTAACGAATATCACTGGCTATTCAGCGTGGTAATGCGGCCGGTATTTTTGGCACGTTTGGTGGGAGAGTATCGGAGTGGGATGTGATCTGGTGGTAATGTTAAATCACTGTTAAATATAGGTGAGGAAACCTGCGGTGGATTTATAATTTATAGATGAATGACAAAGCATGTTGCAGATTTTTGCTGTTTGGATGTATTGACGAAACCTGCGTTTTGGAAATGGTTGTATGTAGTAAAGTAATTGATTTAAATATAGTGAAAATGCCTTTACATCCAATATTTGACAGCTGTCATTCCAGTATATTATTTATGTCATCTTTGACGTTTACTGTACCGGGATGACGGCTGTCAAATAAAAACTTAAAAAAATATATAACCGTTTTACATAACAATAAAACGAAAACACAGCGTCGCATTATGAAGAAGCAATGTGCCAACTCACCTGTTGTCAAATAAATACTTACGATTCCTGAACGGATCTTTGGTTTCTGAACGTGTTTTACGTGTTTTGTCTGTCACGTTACCACTAGGCGGGAAGCTGGTCCTGCCTGACTTGTCAATGTCATTGATGTCTGTTCACCAGGAAGAACCTTCCTGCGACGCTGTGTTTTCTCTCGGCATATAATAATCGTTTTATTGTTGTGTAAAACGGTTATGTTATATGCCTGTCGGAAAACACAGCGTCGCATTATGAAGACGTGTTTGTTATCTGCTGGTGACTAAGAAATACACACGCAATGATGATATAAATCAAACAGCATGTAATGCAATAGAGTAATTATAATGAAAGTTAATCATCATAAAAACAAAACATTAACAGTCTCGCTGCACTGTATTCATATAAATTCCAATAACTTATTGGAAAAACCAAAAATTATCAATTTTAACAAGAAATAGTAATAATACTTAAGTAGTAATGAGATCCTAAATGCTTACAAAATTATTAAAAAAATTGACCTTAGAAGTTTCGCGTTCCTGTGCATTAGTTATTTCACGGCAATAATGTTTCGTAAAGGTATTGCTGCTTCGCCAATTGCCTCTCTGTAAGATTTCATCCATCGGTCGTCTTTCTAACCAGCCTAAAGAGGCCACTGCTGACCGACAGCTACCTGGCGAAGCATCAATACCTACGTCTCTCAAGACTGATCGGACCCATCCTCCAATCAATGTGCTAGAATGGCTTAGCCTCACCCCGGATTGTGATGAACAACTTGATAAGTTATTATCCACTGCTCGTCTTTCTTGACATTTTGAAACATAACGACGGACCCAGGTCACAGGGCATATGCCTTCACATTCATGCCTCTTCAGCTCCCATCCTGATTGACGTTGAGAACCTTTGGCAGTTTTCGAACCGAAGCTAGGCCAGATATGAATTATTTCTCCATAGTCTTTGTAATGATCTTCTGAGATCTTCAAGAGAGTCAAATCATGGATCCTACGACCTGATGCTAAGAGAAGTATGACTGAAGCCCGGCGTGCTGCTTCAAAGAGTGTCTCTTCTGCAGGGGTATTACACAGCCAATCTAAGACTAACATGCAATCCCAAATTGGACACTTCTGTGGAGGAGGTTTCGCATTCTGAATTGCCCTCAGAGTGTTTCTAATTAAAAAATTAGAGAACACCTCCTCTTTCTGGCCACAATAAGTGGATATGGCTGACTTCTGAAGCAGCATAGTATTATAGGAAAGGCCTTCCTCTAAATATGTCCTGGCCAAAAACTGTGCAACCTCTTTTGCCTTGGGCGCTGTGCTGTCAATCTGATTGTCAGCACACCACTTCCTCCAACGTCTTATAGCAGGTATGTATGTAGTAATAGCAGATGGTCTCCATCCTTTCTTTATTAAGCTTTTCTCTTCTTTTGACCAAGACGCTATTTTCTGACTCCACCCCCAACTTTCCAGATCTGTATGGTGGCCGGCCTGTGGTTAGATCTACCAGTACTTCCGTAAGTTCTGGATTTGGTAGGGTTCGTCCCTCGCTCGTGACTGGAGATCCGCTCTCCAAAATGCCTGAGTCCGATCCGGAGCCACTAACAGATAACTGTCTCGGGCCTGGTTTAAGTGGGCCAACACTCGTGGGATCAAGTTCGAGGGAGGGAAGAGCCATGCCAGGTTGTAGTCCCAGTCCCGACTGAATGCGTCGATGAAGACTGCGCCACGATCTGCTGGGTCGATACTGGCGTATTCTGGAACTATAGCCGACCTTCCGGACGCGAAGAGGTCGACCTCGGGTTCTCCCCACAGCCTGAACACCTCCGAGGTAGCTGCAGGAAGTAGGTGCCACTCCGGCAGTGGTTGTTTCCGAGACAACCGGTCTGCTATTGTGTTGAATCTGCCCGGCAGATACTGAGCTGACAGAGTTATATTCCATTGATCCACAACTGATAGCAGTTGGAATGTGAGGCTCAGTAGACCTATCGATTTGGTCCCCCCCTCTTTTCGAATGTAGGCGATCAGAGTCCGATTGTCTGACTGCAACAGCACATGCGAGTTTCTCAGGGTCCGCCCCTGAGCCTTTATTGCAGAAAGCACTACATGCATCTCCTTTTTGTTGCTGTGCCAACACCTTTGACGACGATTCCAGGTATCTGCTAGTTTTATATGATTCAAGTGCGCCCCCCCACCCTATGTCTGACGCGTCTGTCGACAAGAAGTGATCTACACGGGGTAGGCGCATTGGTACCGTGGCTTCTTTTATGGCTCCGAGCCACCATTCCATGGCTTTTAAAGAAAGCCAGAGGAGGAATCTCTCGTACCTGGTCTGTGGTTACCTATCATAAAGTCGAAAATTGTAATGTCGATTATTAATACCCCAAAAACGTTTCCCATTTTATTAATTAGCCTAAATTTTGTTTGCCCGAAAGTACGTTTCCCTGTTCATTACTTTCCCCCCTTCTCAGTTCGCTGCAATTTTATTTCGCTTATGATTCGAATCAACACTTGTAAAAATTCCGAAGTATCATTTGCCAACAAGTTTTTAGTACCGAAAAGTATTAAGTCCGAAATGTTAATATCCCGCTATATCAAAAAATCAAAATTGTAGCATGTAACCTAACCTAACCGCCAGCGTGTCGACGTCACCCCGCTTCGCGGGGTGCCTACTTTCGCTCTAAGGGACACAAGTGAACCCTAACCTAACCTACAAATAATACCATTGACGATCATTTGTTGTTTTTTTTAGTGTGGGGGCTAGCCCCGAGCCCTTTATGGTCTTTTTAAGAACTTGTGCAGCACTCGAGTTGCTTAAATGTTTTGACCTAATCTAATCCCTTTTTCTATCAATTGTTTATTTTGTAAGGTCACAGTTTTAAATCTAACCTAACCCAACTTATTAGCGAAAGTTTATTAAAGTATAGCAATCGCAATATTAAAGGGAGCATCTGTAGGGTTTTTAGCATATCTAAATGTTTTTTAATCGTTGCAGTAAAATGAAATTAGGGAAAATGATATTTCGATTTTAGGTAGCATCGGAAATATAAAAAGGTGGTTAACAATTCGGTTGTAAAATAATAAAGTTGGCAATCGTTCTTCTGGTTATTGAGTTTTGGGAAAACGATAATGTGGGAAAACAAACCAGCGACATTTCATAAGTATGGTGAACGAAGTATATGGATTATGAGAATTCGGTTTACCGTTTTCGGACAAGTGAAAATCGGACAAAGGATTTTCGAAACTTCGATAGGTTACCCTGGTCTGTGTCTCTCCTGAACTGAAGAGAGAATAATTGAAGGTGGCGACAATGTAGTCTTCCTCTTGGAACTACGTAGCAAGCGAAGTTGAGAAGCCCCAGGAGGCGTTGCAGCAGCCGAAGCTTGCTTGCTCTCTGAGACTTCATGAGCTCTAGAAGATGAGCGATTGTTACTTCCTTTTTTCCTGTCAGACTCATTTGGTTCAATGTGGTGTTCTAACAAATTCCCAGCATCCGCAACTCAGCAGGTAATGCCTACGAAAAGACGAGGTGCTGACGACAGGCCAAAAGGGAGACAGGTCATCTGTAGGATCTCTCCCAGATAGCTGACACATAGAAATGGTTGGTGTGACTGAGCTACCGGAACATGGAAGTAAGCCTGTGAAATGTATATTTTTATAAGCCAGTCCGCTGGCTGCAGGAAGTCTGGTACGGACGAATGTGAAATCAGGTGAAAATGCTTGGTCAGTACAAACCTGTTTAATCCTCGGAGATCGAATATTGGTCTTACCCCACCATCTCCCTTCCTCACCAGGAACATTTTGGAGAGGAAACATGGAGCAACCTGGTTGGGTCTTACTTTTAATACTTTTGTCTTTTTAAATCTCCTCTGTCATTTGTCTAGACGGTTTGGTGGCAAATCTTTGGACTATCTGTTGGGATGGATAAACCAGTGTGGGCTTCTTTATGAAGGGGATGCGCGAGGCCGTTATGGTTCTCAGTATGAATTTGTTGGCTCCTAACTCCCTCCATTTCTCTTGAAACCCTGCCAGGCATCCCCCGCTGAACGCTGTCATATAGTCACTTTTCTCTAGGGAATTGGGGTTGCTGCTGAGAGCGAAAGTTAGACCTCTTTCCTCTACCCTTTCCTTTATCAACACTGGTTCTTGCGAAAAAACTTTCTTGGCTTTTTACTGTAAGGGCCCTCCTGTTGCTGTCCTGTCTCAGCGAATGACATCTTTCTCTTGTGGGATGGTGTTTTAATTTGCACTGCAGGTACATTGAGCCAAGCAGCAGGGCCCCCAAGCGACTGAACTATCTGAGACAACTGTTGATCAAAGAGATGCTCTTCCGAAGGAGGAATATTCGTGATTGCTTGTTGCACATTCTTATCCGTCATTTCCTGCAGGATCCGTTCCCTTGTCTCCATACATTCACTTCTCTTACCACATATAACCTTCAGACACTCTTCAATGTTCTTCTCATAACTGGATCCATCACTGAATCCTTCCATTATTTTTTTTGAAATATGAGTCAGGGTTTAAAGGTCACAGCTCACTAGAGCCACCCGTCGCCCGACCCGCGCCGCCGCGCCTCGAGCGGTTAGGTATTCTTTATATGGATTTGTACGGGCATGCGCTCACTGCATCAACTCCGTATCAACTCCGTCGTTAGTACATTTACGAGGCGCGGCGGAGCGGGTCGGGCGACGGGTGGCTCTAGTGAGCTGTGACCTTAAGTCCTCCGGAGACCTGAATACCCAATCTACAATTTCCTGGAGATTCTTTCGTACCAGTTCTCTCTGCTTATCTTTGGTAAAATGGCAGAGCTCTTCGTTAATTTTTAAATAAGTAAAAGCTGGTGCTGCAGTAAAATTAAGCAACGCCTTAGAGTATCTAACCTCCTTCCAAGAGGGGAGACCGAATTGTTGCAATTCCTTAATTGTCTGCACCCTCTCTGGTACAGCAGTCCTAATTAGTTTACTTTTGTCAACATCGGACTGTAGCTTTCCGAGATCTATGGTTTTTGCACTAGGGTTCGTCAAAAATGCATTTGAAGACGACGCCACCGGGTGTACAGGCGGTGGCGCAAGCGGCTGCACTAGCGGAGGTTGTATAAAATACGAGCCGCTTACTTGCTGAATATACTGTGACAGGATTCCTACCTGGTTAACCAAGGCATCGATGCGCGGGTCTGCCACACTTACAGCCCTGGGCTTCCTTTTATGGGACGGTCTCTCCGACTCCGAGTCGGAAGACGAGTCCGACGAAGATGATGCAGGAGAACCGTCAGATCCGGCGCCTCCCTGCTGATTCATCACTTGATGTGGCTCCGCACCACTCATTTTCACGATAGAAATTCACTTTCTAGATGAATAAACACATAAATTTCACTTATTTATATTTCGACAACTATACGGTGGCGAAAAAACACACGCAATGACAAGTCAGGCAGGACCAGCTTCCCGCCTAGTGGTGACGTTGACAAACAAAACACTTAAAACACGTTCAGAAACCAAAGATCCGTTCAGGTATCGTAAGTATTTATTTGACAACAGGTGAGTTGGCACATTGCTTCTTCATAATGCGACGCTGTGTTTTCCGACAGGCATATAATGTAATTATTATATGAAGTTATATTTCAGATGGTACCCTGGGGTTTCTACAAACTGCTAGTCGACATAAAAAACCTGTACGACAACCCGCCAGTGATCATCACAGAGAACGGCTGGTCGACGCGCCTGGGCCTGCTGGACGAGGCGCGGGTGCTGTACTACCGGAGCTACCTCAACATGCTGCTGGACGCCGTGGACGAGGGATGCGACGTGCAGGGCTACAGCGCGTGGAGCTTGATGGACAACTTTGAGTGGAAGCACGGTTATACGTGAGTTGTTTTAAACGTTTGATTATGTTATGGGATACTATTATTTAAATAATTAACTGTTATTTACATCATTCGTACCAAACGGGACTGACTTAGGGTGGTTTTTAACTTGTTTTGAACCAAGATCTGTGTCCAATGTGCATTACGTCTTACTAACCTACTCTTGAAGTAAAATGTGTCAAGATTAAGTCGCGTTTAGTAAAAATAATGTGTGAGAAAAGTGAGTTTAAAACAATATGTTTTTGCATATTTTAATATTATAGGTACCTATATGTTTTTTTGGATGGGGAAAAATTGTTAAACTCGCCAAGTCGCCACAGGATTTCGATTTTCGATAGGTCACGTGACCGTTAAGGTGAGAGATTTGGGACGAGGGTTGCAGGGGGCGGACCGATGCCGTAGTACGAGATTGGCTGCGCCGTTCGAGTTAGCGAGAAAACGGGCGCAAACGCCGTGCAATCCGCGGCGCTTACCCGTTCGGCCGACACACAATAATTTCTCACGCGCTAATTTGCAAGTGAAATAGGTAGTTTACTTCTGTCGCTACGGTATTCGTCGATTCGAAATGTCAAAATATTCAAAATTTTTTAGGGGATGCCTATGTCCAGCAGTGGACGTCTTTCGGTTGATATGATGATGATGATGTTTTTTGATAGCAGATCTTGGGTTCTCTATTGTATGGGCAAAAATCATTTCCCAAAGTGTCACTTTGTCACTTGATTCCCAAATGATCATGTGCCAAAAAATCACTAGTCAAATTATTGTTTCGCATTTTATCACTTGGCATTATCCCCTATGGCAAATTATTAATTCGCAAATTATTATTTGGCAAAGTTATACATAGTCAAATTTCATTTGGTCAAACGTATTATTTGGCATAACATTCGTTTTCCAAATGATTGCATGGCATTATACGATTTAGATCCTAATTTTGTAGTGAGATTACATATTTTGCTAAGCGGGTAGTTTGTAAAAAACGTAAATAATTTACAGGTAAAAGTTTATATGTTCTTTTGTACTAAATATAGGTACTTAGGTAACAATATATTACTTATAATGCAAATAAGCAGCATGCATGCAAGCAAGCCTCGAGTCGGTTTCGCCCTTTTCATCGAGTTTCCAGCGAATCGACGCCACCCCGCTGCGCGGGGTGTCTATTTCTGATCTGAGGGACACAAGTGAACCCTATAACCTAACCGACCAAAAACAGAGTTCGCTTATGGCAAGCCATTTTTTCCACCCTGATACCTAATGTGCGAAATGAAAATTTGAACAAATGTTTTGTTTGGAAAACAATATTAGCCCAAACAAAGTGTTTGCTTAATAAACTTTTGTCTTAATAACACTTGAGAAAGCAAAATTATGCCACATGATATTTTGACCAAATGAATAAAATGCGAAACAAAAATGTGCTATTTGTTCGTTTGGGAAATGAAACTACTGCCATAAGTTATGTGGGTAGTTTAATTTGGCGAAAAATATTCTGCCGAAACAGCAGGATACCCAGATCTAGTCACTTCTTCTCTCTTCTCTTCTCTCTCTATCTCTCCCTCTTCAGCATAGTTATGCGTCCACTGCTGGACATACACCCCTTCAATAGACTTCCTAACTGATCTAGTTCCAGTCACTTTTTACATAGCTTTATATTGATTATCACTTCACCTCGGCCGCCTTCTTACGTAACAACGTTGACTATTTGATGCGAATCATGTTTAGGTACTCCTGCGCTCCAGTTTGAACTTTTGAGATGACGATGACGTCAAAGATTATGTCTACCTCTCTTCTAAACTCTAAAATTAATTTATAGGTAAATCTCTACGTTTCAGAGAAAAATTCGGCCTCTACGAAGTGGATTTCCATAGCAACGAGCGAACACGGACGCCCAGGAAGTCAGCCTTCATCTACAAAGAGATCATCAGAACGAGGGCCTTGGACCCCAACTACGAGCCAGATAAAACCCTGGATAGCTGCCCGACATGTACCAGCCAAGAGAACTAGCTGAATGATAGCCTTTTAAAAGACTTGAGAGCTGAGACCTTAACAATAATGAAATACAATCTAAATCGAACCAAGCGGTTCGGATAACAGTTTTGAAGTTTAATTTGCCCCTTTTAACCATGATCCCACTGCTATTGACCCACTGTGAGTCCACGGTTATTATTTCCCCGTAGTCCCACTGCTCCTCAATGGGACCGCGGGTAATTGAAACAGAACTACTTTTTACCGCCTTTTAGGTACCCGTGGTGCCACCAACATGTGCCTCTGGTAGGACCGCGGGTAAAAGACGAATAAAAACTGGAGCAGTGGGTCTACGGGGAAAAAAATAACCGTGGACCCACAGTGGGTCAATAGCTGCGGGATCACGGTAAAAAGGGCTTAATTTGTTCCAAAATCGTAGGAGCCGAAATAAATGGAAATCTATTAAGGGTTGCTAGGACTCGACTCTCCATACAAACGTATTTTAAAAGAACATGCTACAATAACAGAAAACTTCGTATACCTACACTATGTAGGTTGGAGCCTAGTTTCTATTAAAATAGAGCAAGTAGAATGCTCTTTATAGAAAGTCTTTTTTTTCTATTATATGTTGTTAGTTCTGTTGTGATGAGAACCAAATAACGTTTTTATAGAGTCGTCTTGAGTGGACCACGCGGGGGAATGTTAGATTTACGCGGGTGGCGCAGGGCGGTCATCGTAGCGCTCTTTGGGGGAGCCCTATGTCCAGCAGTAGGGGACGTCTCTCCGCTGGTATGATAATTTTGTTCTTTCAATCGGAACCTGGCACATATTGGGATAACAGATAGACCTTGTTCATAAAACTTAACAAACTTCTGGTAACTCTTAAAATACGTATTTTGTCCCTTTAGCAAAACAGTACATTACGTACCTAGGGCGGTGAATTCGTGAATGCCCCAGATCGCAGGTGTTTGTGCGCAGGTGGTGATCACAAAATGTTACGTCTTCACCTGGCCACAATGCGAGTTTTCGCGTACGTGCATCGTGCAGTAAAACTCGCATTATGGCCAGGTGTGACGTAAATATATACATTTTATATGTGGCCGATAAGGACAATCATTTTTTTAATTTCAACGTCAGCATCCGCATCCGCTAAAATCGATGCGGGGTTTTTGCGGATGTAGTGTAGTCACAACAAGAAAGGAGCCCACGCGTCGCTCGCCGCCCTCGTTTCAGATATTTTCGCAATTAGTCAAAAACAAAAGGATTGCGTTTCTGTGATCAAGACGACGACGACGACGCGTTTTTGATTTGATCGCTGCGATTGTAATTTAGTCTCAACGTGTGTCAGGATTGTGGACGCCTCTCCGAGCGCGAAAAGTATCCTTCACACCAAGGTAAACGATAGCCGTCCTACAACATCATCAGAAACGGTTTATCACACTACAAAGTAATGTCAATCTTTAACAAGCTTGACATGTCAATAGTTCTAGAAGACTATGATAAAATAAAATTGTTAAAAAACTCGAGACAGGCATAAACAATTACGTAAGTTGGACTACCAACCTAGATATATTCTACCTAATTATATAAACGTATATGGTATGAGGACGTGGGGGAGTACACGCTTCCTAACTTTCTAAATAGAATACCAGAAGATATACTCACAAGTGTCCTTGCCGACAAAAAGTCGTGCAAGATCGCATTAAAAAGATATTTTCTAACTGGGACAAATAGCGAGGTGTAGTTGCTGGGGTGAAAATGCAATAAGTACTCATCTATCTATCTTTTGTAATTGCCTATAAGTATAAAGATTAAGTATGATTAACTGTCGTGAGCGGTGCGATACATTCGCGTCACGCATAAACCTTATACAGGTTTCTGTATTAGTCTCAACGTGTGGCAGCCCACTGCTGCGCAAATGCCTCCCTCTTTTTCTTCCACAGTATATCCCTGTCCTGGGCAGACTCCCATGCACCAGTCTTGGTCAAAGACGTCAAGCTCATCTCGCCATCTCCAACGTGGTCTACCGAGACGCCGTATTCGGTTCTGCGAAACCCACTTGGTGGTAATTGTAGCCCACAACGCTTCTGGCATGCGCTGCGGCAGGCGTGCCGGGCCAGTCCCATTTGAGTTTTGCGGCTGTGTGAGCTACGTCAGATATCCGAGTTATTATTCATAGCAATGACGCGTAATTCAATGTCGGAGAGACAACCGGATGGCTCGCGGTATTGGAGCTCCCGAAGTGTTGTGGAACCTCCCTGTGCAACCGTGCAACCCTGTGACTGGTTCGGAAATAGGAGGGTGGTAAAAAAAAATTGTCGTGAGGCAACCGATTGAAACGCGGTAGCCTGAAAGTGTGTACGCTGTTTATATAATGAAATTTTTATGCCATCTCGCCAAGTGTGACCGGAGCCGAGTAAGCGAGCGAAGAAAAAAAAATGGCAGGCAACCGCTTGAAAATTGGCATGCTTGTTCTTCATCACATACAGACACTGTAAAAAAAATGCCATCTCTCCCGGCCGAGCGGTTATCGAGCTGTCAGAGTTGGAATCCGGAAAAAAGTGGTGGTGGACGAGAACTTAAGAAAAAGGCACTTAAAATCATTGAAATCGGATGGCATTTGTTTTTCGAGTCTTGTATGATGTGATACATTATATGCACAAATGCCATCCCTCTCCCATGAAATTTCATCCCGCTGTGGCCACCCTTAAAAACGCGAAATTCGTCAAATTGGAATACGCGTAATAAAAGGTTTTACAATCAATTGCCAATGGACAATTTTCGCGTAGGAGACACGGTGCGGAGTCTCTAGTTGCTGAAATATTCACCGGTATTTATACCCACTTCCCGGTGACCGATTGAGCTGAAATTTTGGGTATAAGTTTGGATGACAATTCAATATTATGGTACCATCGAGCTGATCTGATGATGGAGACAGAAGGTGGCCATGAGAATTAGAAACGTCTTAATGAGTAGTTGATGATGGTATACAGAAAAGTACAGTCGGCAATAATAGCTTGTACCAACAATTAAATTTTTGACAAACTTACTTTCATTGAACATCATTGCACATCAATCGATAGGCCTTTCAAAAAAAATTTAAGGTTTCTAAGCAATTTTTTTGAATAAGTTAATAGAGTCTGAGATTATCGCCCTGAAAGTCACTAAAATCGTGTCCGTCCCCCGTCCCCCTCTAATTCTTGAACCGTGTATATTAAAAATATGACAAAAATCATGGACATGGGGCTTATTCAATTCTTCCAGCGAAATTTGTTTTGAACAAGACCGGTTCAAAGGTTTTCGAGATATTTCCAAAAAACTGCCTTCCTTAAAGAAAAGGACGTAAGTGCCATAAGATTTCAGTAACGATAGGATGGCCGATTTTTTATTTATTTAGCTACGTTTATAGACGAAGCGGCAGAAAAACAAGCCCTTCCAGGCTTACAAATAAGCAAATTATTATTTATAGAAAATATATTTTGGAAAATTAGAATATAGTCCAGGCAAACTGACAACTTGTATGGAAAAAATGACAATTTTGGAAATAATTTATAATATCAATTAAATATAGTATCAATTATATAATCAAGCGAAAGAATCCAACAAAATTTCAGACATCAAAAAAATTATAAATTAAATACCTAAGTCAGAAAAATTTTTAACAAATATTTTTGTCTTTATTTTGGTTCATTTGCATTTGCTCTATAATATTCATCATAAATCATACAAAAAAAGACAACGCATGTTTCATTTAAATCTAAGGTGAGTCGGGGCAAGAGTAACATCGGGGGAAGAGGGTCAAAAGGTTCTCCAGCGAATTCTTTTGAATTATGCGCCTTTTTGTACCGTCGGTAAAACAGTCAGGCGTGTGTATTAGTTCAATCATCAAGTCATAGATGTCTCTTTCACACGCCATATTGAAACAAAACGCGGTTCATTTTGACTGGTTACGACTTGTGATAAGTGGAAGTGCACTTATATAATTCAAAAGCGGTTTTGTGTGATTGATGGCTGTTAATTCGGATTTGTTTGTTGGTGAGTCGAATATTTATAGTTTATTTCTTATGTTACGTTGTTATTTTCTGTAATTCCTATCGATTATAAGTTTTTATCAAGCCAATTTAATTTTAACCTTAAATTATTTAAGTGGGGCAAGTGCCAGTGAGTGCTGATAATTGCAGAAACATGGTGCGGAATTAAAATAGGAAATAATACCTACTCGTAAATTGTATAGTTTTCAAAGTGAATTAAGAGATTCAAAGATTTTTTTATTTTATTTAAGTGTTAAGTGGTTTGTCTCCCTTGAAACACCTACTATTGCTTGCTTTACTTGCCCCAGTATATGTAAAAATGCATTTTCTTCGAATTATTAACCGTATTTCAACTTTTCAAGTTATTAATTTTCTTGAAAACGTCTATCAACTGTGTTACTAAATACGTAAATCAACTGGAGCTAACCTAGTTCACGTTAGGTACGTACGATACTCTTACCCCAGTCATGGGGCAAGAGGAACAGTCATCCCGATTTTATTTTTTACAAATTAGTGCATGTTTTATATGTTTCTTTGCTTGATAGGTAGTTTCAATTCAAAATATATTAAATTTACTTAGATTTTATCGCTTGATTTTACGAATTACTGCAATAAATAACAAGATCACAAACACTTTTTGAATCTTACTTTTAAAAAAGTTGATACTCTTGCCCCGACTCGCCTTACTTGACTACTTCCGGGTGGAAAGTTTGCCGGATTCTTGAATAAAGCATCTTAGAATAACATTTTCAAATGAAATGTACAAAAAAAACGCTATTATAAATGAATGTTTTTCAAAAGCGTATTTTGCCCGGAGTAATTTAGTATTGCAGTAGTCTCACTAATTCGGCACTGGGCGGGGGTCATGAAATCTTGGTGCCGGAATATTGGAATGTTTGGATTACTTGTATAGAGATAAAACCAGGTAATACTGATGCCAGAGAGAGAGCAAAGGAGGCGCGGACGGAGGGTGCCGGATTATTGGACGTACCGGGTATTGAAGTGCCGAATTAGTGAGACTCTACTGTATATGTTTAGTTAGCTTAGCTTGTTCGGCAATTACTGTCATGTCATGAGTCATGAGACGAGCGGTTGCAAAACATTTCGAACACTTCCTCCATGTAGCAACTTACTGATATAGGTACCAGCTCTACTAACTATGTCGTGGCACACACAAAGATTGGAAGCATAATGCTCTTTCACACCAGGGCTGCAGGGTCATTTGTCAGTCAAAAAAACAAAAATCCTCTTTACAGCGATTAATAGTTTAAGGCTTATGTTTATATATAATCCCCCTTATTGACAAAACTTAAAATGCCTCTGCTACATAAAATGTGCTTTGTCCCTTTCTTACGAACACGAATGTCCAAGTAACAGATAAATAAAAACTAATTTTAACGGCTGTACGATATTCCCACAGCGTCAAACGACTCACCGCTACTGTGTCCATCCACCGCCTCGGGTCCCAAGGGCTAGGCTGAAGGTTCAGGGGTGATCGTCCAGCTAAATATGACGTACACAGGCTCCTAGGTCACTGGTAAACGCACTCTTCCAAGGGGGAAAGGTCCTCAACGCACACACGGTATATAATGAGAAAAGGTTGCTTTCGCGGCGCCGCTAGTTAACGAACTGATTTTGACATTGTGCGTGTCACTGCATCTTCATATATCCGCTTCCGGCGGGTGGCGCTGTTAGCGCGTTGGTGTTGCCACCCCGAAGGGATGACGGCTTCAAGACAAGAAGCAGTAAATCGCTAGAAGCTGGTAGGGATACCATACATAATAGAAACAAAATTAAATTGACCCTTAAGATTGTGTCTTCAGTCAAAGAAACTAACGATATCAAAGTTACATAAAAAAATAGTGTTCCTGTACGGAACATGCCGCTCACCTTAAAAGGACTAGGGTGCTTTTAACGAGAAAGTACACTAAAGCTAACATATTTTAAACACCTAACTTAAGTACTAAGATTAAGTTGTAACGATTACAAATTATTCTAAGGGAAGCGGGCAAATTTTAACGACAGGGCGTTTATAAAACGTGTTCCCTGATTTTAAAGTTACTACCCGAGTAACGTTATCTGAGCCAGGATGAAGAGCATGAATGCGCGCGAGCCGCCACTGCAGCGGTGGGAGCTGCTCGTCGCACACCACGACGATGGCTCCTTCGCGCACGGGCGCGCCGTGGCTCTGAAGCCACTTCTGGCTTTGCTGGAGCTCGTGGAGGTACTCCCGACTCCACCTTTTCCAGAAATGCTGAGTACACTGCTGTACCCAACGCCATCTACTAAGGCGACTTGGATTTTCGTCCGTTAAGGGAACGTCTGGAAGGGCCCTTAACGGCTCTCCCACAAGAAAGTGGGCTGGTGTTAAAGGAAGGGGATCCGCAGAATCCGCGCTCATCAGACACAGAGGCCGTGAATTAAGTACGGCTTCAATTTGGCATAGCAGCGTATGCATCTCATCGTAGGATTGAGTACGCGTGCCCACCACCCGATGTAAATGATGTTTAAAACTCTTTACACCAGATTCAAATAGACCACCAAAGTGGCTCGCATAGGGAGGCTGAAATCTCCAAGTTATGCCCTGTTGAAGGGTTTGTTTATGCAATTCGTTTTGTACGACATCGTTGCGCAAAAACGTATATAAGTCTTTCAGGTAATTACTACAACCGACGAAATTTCGGCCGCAGTCTGAATAAATGTCAGTACATAAACCTCGACGGGATGTGAATCGTCGTAGGGCCGCGAGGAACGCTTCAGTGCTAAGGTCTGAAACGATTTCGAGATGAATTGCCTTTACGCTCATACATACAAATACGGCGACGTAACATTTAATTATTTTAGCATTGCGCACATTGTTTGCGCGCACGTAAAATGGACCGGCGTAGTCTACCGAGGTCTTAACAAAGGGTCGCGCGGGACGGAGGCGCGGCGCGGGCAGCGGGCCCATGCGCGGCTGCAGGCGCGCGGGCTTAGCGCGAAAACATGGCACGCAGCGGTGCACGCGCTGACGAACGATGTCTCGACTCTACAAAATCCAAAACCGCTGTCGCAGTAAATATTGCACCGATTGAGTTCCGGCGTGCAAATGACTCACGTGAGCATCGTCGATAATGAGGTCAGTTAAAGGGTGTTTTTTAGGAAGAATTAATTGGTGTTTCGATTCGAACGGTAAAAGTGACTTATGAATTCTCCCTCCAACTCTTAAGAGGTTGTCTTTGTCCATGAAAGGCGTTAGACGCTGTAAGCAATGTGAGGATAATTTGCCTCGAGAAATATTTTTTATATCGTCCGCGAAAACGGAATGTTGAACGACGTAAATAAGTCGCGTTAATGCGAAATTATATTCGGGCACAGTAATATAGTTTGGAAACGATACTACAGCCTTTTTTGACAGTTTATAGAACCGAAAAACGTATGCCGTAACTCTAACGAGTTTACCTAATGTTGAATATCGTGAAATTATTTCAACATCCTGTATTTGATCAGTAGTAGACGCGTTTGATATTAGCGGTATGATCGTGCGTTTTTCTTCGTTCGTAGTAGGAATATGTTTTGAAACGGGCCAGGCGTCTTGGTCCCTTTTGAGCCAAGCAGGTCCGTGAAACCACATATCGTGCTGTAGAAAGGCAGAGGGAAGCATGCCTCGCGAAGCTGAGTCGGCCGGGTTGTCGGCCGAGGGCACATGGCGCCAGCACTCGGCGGGCACCAGGGATAAAATCTGGCTAGTGCGGTTTGATACGAACGTTTTCCACTCGTGCGGTGGCGAGCGGAGCCATGCTAGCACGATAGCGGAGTCAGACCACGCATAAATCTGATCGCGATCTATGCGGCCCTCATACGTTTGCATAACCTTATCTATAAGGCGGGATAAAAGCGCCGAGGCTAGAAGCTCGAGACGCGGTACGGTCAAACGCACGCGTAAAGGTGCGACGCGGGTTTTCGCAATGACGAGATGTGTGGTGACGTCACCATCTCCATCTGTTAGACGTATGTAAACGCACGCGGCGAAACTGCGTTCCGAGGCATCTCCGTATCCATGGATTTGTATGGAATGCGAATGTGTGAAAATATGACGAGGAAAAGATACTTGGGATAAGAGTGGTAACTCGTTTGTAAAGGCCGTCCATGCGTTAACAATGTCGACCGGCGGGACCGAATCCCAATCCACCTTAGCTATCCATAACAATTGTACTAAGTACTTCCCATACAAAGTGACAGGCGACAAGAGACCTAACGGGTCGTACCATTTGGCTATCTCGGAGAGAATAACTCTTTTTGTACATATAGCAGTGGTGACTTGAACTTTGAAATTAAATGTATCGGAACTAGGGTTCCACTGGAGGCCGAGAACCTTAGTTTTATTATCGCTCTCCATTTCTGCGAACGGAACATTCTCCGGCCGCTCACCATGAGAACCTGGCGGCAGCACCGCAGCGAGTATCGCAGGCGAGTTGCTGTGCCACTTGCGGAGTTCGAATCCGGCGGTACGAAAAATATCAATTAGCTCCTGTTGCAAAGCTAGGGCTTTCGACTCCGTGCTTTCACCTGATACCACGTCATCAACAAATACAGAGTCTAACAGAACCGGAGCAGCAAGCTTGAAACGTGTTGCCTCGTCGCGGGCTAATTGTTGAATTGTGCACAACGCGAGAAAAGGCGAGGCGTTAATACCGAATGCGACCGTGCGTAGACGGTAATCGCGTAAAGGTTCCTCCGGTGATTTCCGCCAAAGAATCCGCTGATAATCGCGGTCGCATCCTCTAATTAAAATATTGCGATACATTTGTTTAATGTCTGCTGTAAATGCGATGGAATTTATGCGGAATTTTAAAAGCACGTCAACGATGTCCTGATGAAGTTTCGGACCCGTTAATAAAACATCGTTAAGTGAGTATCCACTGGATGTTTTGCATCCAGCGTCAAACACGACCCTGGTCCGTGTCGTCTCGCTCGATTCCTTGACCACGCAGTGGTGCGGAATCCAGTAATTCGGACTTGGCTTATCACACTCCACGGCCTCCATATGATTTAAATCAAGATACTCTTGAAGGCACGCATGATAATCAGCTTTTAATTGAGGATTACGTTCAAGTCGGTACTCAAGTTTTCTAAACCGTGCCAGGGCGATTTGTCGCGACTCGCCGAGAGGGGGCGCGGCGGGCTTGAACGGAAGCGCGACGACGTACCGCCCGGTCTCGTCTCGGGTATGCGTCTTTTGGAAAAAGGATTCGCAAAGATGTTCGTCAGGAGTGTAGATCCGTTTTTCAGGAAGCGACTCCAGCTCCCAGAAACGCTGCAAATTGTCATCGTCGAATGAGCTAAAGCAGGCCTGGAGTGCAGTCGGCATCGGGTTATTAACGGCAACCCTACCCAATAACAAGTACCCGAATATGCTATTCATAGCAATAGGCGAACCCGGCGTACCTGTTATCACATTATCTAATAAAACTTGGGATAGTATATCCGCGCCTAAGAGCATCTCCACCGGCTGGGGAGTGCCGAAATCTGGATCTGCCAGAGTTAAATTATTTAAATGAGTCCACCCCGTCTGACACAATGGTACACTCGGCATACGCATCGTTAAGTTAGGTAAAACTAAAGCCTCTACGAGTATCGCAGGATTATGTTTACCCCTAGGTGTAATGAAACATGAAACGACACCTTTAGGTTGTACGGGTTCCGTATCACCAATTCCGAACACCGGAATATTCGCGCGATTACGTTGTAATTGTAATCGTTGTGCGCATGCCTCGGTCATAAACGTCGCCTGACTACCCGTGTCAACCAGGCAACGGACCGTTGACAGCTTCGAACCACCTAAACATACGTCAACAAGTGCAGTGGACAATAAAACAGTATCCGCCCGAACGCTAGATGCTTGAATCGGCGCGCGGGCCGCACAGTTACCAAGCAAAACTTCGCTATTTGCCAACGGATTCGCGACCGTATCGGAGGTGCACTTCTCCGTAGGAGAGAGTGAGACCGAGCGCGCGCGGTCCTCCGTAGGAGGGAGCAAGACGGCCGTAGACTGCACGGATGCGCTTAACTCCGCAGGCATTGATGGGGAGTAATAATGAATTAAAGTATGATGCCTTTTATGACATGTCCGACATACAAAATTTGATTTGCAACTTCTAACGTCATGACCAATATTCAAACAATTGTAACCAATGTTTTTATTTTGAACTAACGAATACCTATCGCGCGGTGACAAGTTTAAAAACTTCGAACATTTTGTCAACGAATGTTGAGCTTCACAACACACGCAATTAGGTTTGATTTTGCTTGAACCTTGGTCACTCGTTCGAGTCTCAGCTGAGCCCGTAGCAGGGGTGACGTTAGCTACAAACGACCGCTACGGGCTCAGCTGAGACTCGAACGAGTGACCAAGGTTCAAGCAAAACGTAGTTCACGTCGCTAGTGTGACGTCTGAGGGTGGTGGAAGGTATTTAAAAGATAAACCACTGCGTCAACAAAATTAAAAAACTTTTATTAAAAAAAAACCTAGTGAGCAGGGTCGTTATGGGGGTCTCAAGGCCGGTCTGGTTCCGTGCGCAAATCGGTACTGCCCTGGCTGGTTTTCGGTCCACGTGGAGGGTACTCGACTCGAGCCAGCGGTGAGGAGGAGCAGGGGCGACGGCGGGAGAACGGCGGGCGAACGGCTACGGCTCCATCCCTGCCGTCGAGATGGTGTGCGTGTGCTGAGGCCTCTTCTTAATAAAAACGTAGCACCCTGTTGAATTTCACACAGCCTTAGTAAATTGCCACGACTCGCTCTGCTATGTGAACACCCCGTCATGATGATGATGAAGATGGGACCATGATGAAGCCGGTGCACCGAAAGCGAAAAGCGTGTTTGTGTTAACCAGCAGAGCGGAGTTACAAGAAAGCATGGGAAAAGCACAGAATCATTTTATTTCTTCTTTAAAAATAATAAGCGGCTAATAGCTTTTATTGAAATTAATAAGCGGGTACGCACATAAAATATCGTGCGCAACCAAAGAAAGGAATAAATATGCACAATCATTCTACCACTAAGAGCGCTTAGCAACAAATGATATGATTATTAAAGAATAATTGCTACACTATCAATCGAATACGAATGAGCTACTTTGTCTACAAAGCTAAGCCACTAATATTCTAAATTAAAATTAAGAAGACGTTCAACACTTTTTCACTTACCAATATGTGGGCGCGAAAGGAGCTCGTAAAGGACGTAGTACGACGCCGACGAACAAATATTATAATTATGCAATTAAAAGTTATCCGCGCACACCTAAATTAAATTAAATTACTTATTTTGCTCGTACGGCGCGCATGACGACGCAATGAGTTGCGAGCGCAGCGGTACGTGGGTGTGTCGTGTGAAGGTGTGACGCGGACTGGCGGGGCGCGGCACGAGCCGCGGCCCAGCGCAGGAGTCTGGAACTTTCCGTGACGTCAATACGAGAAACCGACCCGGCCGCTGCAGGTACAGTTGCTTGCATTAGAATGTGATCGCGCGGATATTAATGATTATGTTAAAACTTAATAAGTGTTTTAAATATTTTTTTATGTAAATATAAAACAAGTTTATATAATTGATGATGATGATGTGTAAAATAGTAATAAAAAATGAATAAATAATTAATAATTGTTTAAGTAATAAATAATTTTTGTATAAATTAGATTGTAAAAAATGTATTAAAACAAGTTAATTTCATTAGTGTGTATAATTTAATTGTAAATATTTCATTTTTTTTATTAATAATTATTAAAAGTAAGTGTAAAAATTCAAACATGTACGTGCAACGTTACATTACCCGCGCGCGTCGGAAAAGGATTTTATTCTCCAGAATAAAATCCGCGCAATATACGTCACGTATTTGCATTTATCCTTTCGTTCATCTATCTTTCATATTTATCTATCATACTTCGCGCATTCATAAAATACATTTGCTTCCAGTTTAAAAACTAATGAGGCTAATGCGTCCTGACTTTCGTAGGTAACCAGTTGACTTCGAACCAGAAACCAATGCAAATACTTTCGTGCACGAAGTTATTAAATTTCAACGCGCTAGAGGCAAAGCAATGTAACCTCAAATCTATTTGTTTAAACCTACCAATTTCAGATCTTTTATATGCCAAGTTCCTATGTTTTTACCATGCATGTCTTCTAAGACGTAAACTAAGGGTGATTTCTTTTCTATGACTCGACATTGTAAAAACTTCGGAGCCAGTTTTTTACTGAAGTACTTATCTTTGTCACTCAAAACATAAGCACGCTTCATAACAACATCCCCTACGTTAAATTCTACGTGCTTACGACGTAGATTATAATGAGCGGTATTCTTTTGATGAGCTTGCCATAACCTAGCCTGTACATTATCAAATATTTTTGACATGCAACCCAGATTTTCGGCGCAAATATCTCGAGGTAAAAATAATACTTCTCCATCAAGGTCGAAATTAATGTAATGAGTACCGCACGCAACAAGTTCTCTGCCGAATACAAGGAATGCAGGTGTGAAACCAGTAACCTCATTTACGGAACTATTGATAGCAAACTGCACCTTTGGTATAAATAAGTCCCAGGTCCTGTGATCCTCGTTAACGAACGTTGACAAACATGTCAGAATTGTACGATTCTGGCGTTCTACAGGGTTCACCTGAGGAGTATACCTAGGCGTGTAATAAATATTAGGAATATTATATTTTTTAAATAAATCAACCGTCATGCCACTGGTGAACTGACTACCGTTGTCAGATTCCATCGTGCTCAGCGTGCGTCAGCGTCTGGCGTTGTCAGTTTACATCGGGTGGTGGGCACGCGTACTCAATCCTACGATGAGATGCATACGCTGCTATGCCAAATTGAAGCCGTACTTAATTCACGGCCTCTGTGTCTGATGAGCGCGGATTCTGCGGATCCCCTTCCTTTAACACCAGCCCACTTTCTTGTGGGAGAGCCGTTAAGGGCCCTTCCAGACGTTCCCTTAACGGACGAAAATCCAAGTCGCCTTAGTAGATGGCGTTGGGTACAGCAGTGTACTCAGCATTTCTGGAAAAGGTGGAGTCGGGAGTACCTCCACGAGCTCCAGCAAAGCCAGAAGTGGCTTCAGAGCCACGGCGCGCCCGTGCGCGAAGGAGCCATCGTCGTGGTGTGCGACGAGCAGCTCCCACCGCTGCAGTGGCGGCTCGCGCGCATTCATGCTCTTCATCCTGGCTCAGATAACGTTACTCGGGTAGTAACTTTAAAATCAGGGAACACGTTTTATAAACGCCCTGTCGTTAAAATTTGCCCGCTTCCCTTAGAATAATTTGTAATCGTTACAACTTAATCTTAGTACTTAAGTTAGGTGTTTAAAATATGTTAGCTTTAGTGTACTTTCTCGTTAAAAGCACCCTAGTCTTTTTAAGGTGAGCGGCATGTTCCGTACAGGAACACTATTTTTTTATGTAACTTTGATATCGTTAGTTTCTTTGACTGAAGACACAATCTTAAGGGTCAATTTAATTTTGTTTCTATTATGTATGGTATCCCTACCAGCTTCTAGCGATTTACTGCTTCTTGTCTTGAAGCCGTCATCCCTTCGGGGTGGCAACACCAACGCGCTAACAGCGCCACCCGCCGGAAGCGGATATATGAAGATGCAGTGACACGCACAATGTCAAAATCAGTTCGTTAACTAGCGGCGCCGCGAAAGCAACCTTTTCTCATTATATACCGTGTGAGCGTTGAGGACCTTTCCCCCTTGGAAGAGTGCGTTTACCAGTGACCTAGGAGCCTGTGTACGTCATATTTAGCTGGACGATCACCCCTGAACCTTCAGCCTAGCCCTTGGGACCCGAGGCGGTGGATGGACACAGTAGCGGTGAGTCGTTTGACGCTGTGGGAATATCGTACATATATATAATTTGATCCGTTCGAGCCGGATTGTACCTTCCAAGTTGTGTCTTCTTGTCTCGTAACATTCGTTATTTAAAATAACTATAGCATGCCAGATCCGCCAGGTTTGCAAAGTACTAGCGCGGAATCGTTGGCTAACAAAATGGCCGACGACGAGAATCCATGCGAACAAGATATTTTCGAAAGAGAACTCATCCTCGATGACCTCAAACGCACTATTCAGTTTGCAGCAACTGATCAAGAACAGTTTCGCTCGCGAACTACTGATTTAGTTTCTTTTCAGAGAAAGTTCATTAAAGTCCAGACGAGAATCGAAAAAACGTTAATTAAATTAAAATGTTTTAATAAAGAGGAACAGATTAAGATCCGTAACGATTTTAACGATTTGTACTATGCAATAGTAACGCATTTATCCAATTTGAAGAAGAAGGAAGAAGAGCTACGGCGCATGAGCCGTCCCTCATTGCCTTTCATGGCGGCACAGCCCGAGGCGTTTAAGAAACTTCCCACATTGCCTTTACCCACTTTCAGTGGTGAACAAACTGATTGGCCGTCATTTTATGATTTGTTCCGTTCGCTTGTACACGGCAATAACGCCTATACTGACGCCGAAAAGTTTAGGTACTTACTTCTCACTGTTAAAAACGAACCGCATAACCTCATAAAATCGATCCCGATCACTGACGATAATTACTCAATCGCGTTAGATATTTTGGTGTCCCGCTATGACAATAAAAGAGTTATCGCATCAAAACATCTCGACAAAATTCTAGATATCGAGTCATGCTGCGATCAATCCACGCAGAGTATGCGAAATCTACTTAACATTTATCAAGAAAACATTAAAGCACTGGAGGTTATGGAGTTTCCCGTGAAACAGTGGAGTTTCATGCTTCTAAATATTTTACTACGTAAAATTCCTCATACTACTCGACGTTTATTCGAACGGTCAATAGTAAATACGTCCGACATTCCCGATGTAGACACATTCATTTCATTTCTAGAACGGGAAATTTCCGCGGAAGAAATAATTGATTCTGTTCGCGGGCAGTCCGCTAAAAATATTAACTCAGATGTGGGTAGCAGTCGCGGAAAGTACTGGAATCGCGCGAGCGGCTCGAGCGCCGGTGCCGCGCCGTCGTCGCCCGCCAAACGGTCGTTTGTAGCTAACGTCACCCCCGCTACGGGCTCAGCTGAGACTCGAACGAGTGACCAAGGTTCAAGCAAAATCAAACCTAATTGCGTGTGTTGTGAAGCTCAACATTCGTTGACAAAATGTTCGAAGTTTTTAAACTTGTCACCGCGCGATAGGTATTCGTTAGTTCAAAATAAAAACATTTGTTACAATTGTTTGAATATTGGTCATGACGTTAGAAGTTGCAAATCAAATTTTGTATGTCGGACATGTCATAAAAGGCATCATACTTTAATTCATTATTACTCCCCATCAATGCCTGCGGAGTTAAGCGCATCCGTGCAGTCTACGGCCGTCTTGCTCCCTCCTACGGAGGAGCGCGCGCGCTCGGTCTCACTCTCTCCTACGGAGAAGTGCACCTCCGATACGGTCGCGAATCCGTTGGCAAATAGCGAAGTTTTGCTTGGTAACTGTGCGGCCCGCGCGCCGATTCAAGCATCTAGCGTTCGGGCGGATACTGTTTTATTGTCCACTGCACTTGTTGACGTATGTTTAGGTGGTTCGAAGCTGTCAACGGTCCGTTGCCTGGTTGACACGGGTAGTCAGGCGACGTTTATGACCGAGGCATGCGCACAACGATTACAATTACAACGTAATCGCGCGAATATTCCGGTGTTCGGAATTGGTGATACGGAACCCGTACAACCTAAAGGTGTCGTTTCATGTTTCATTACACCTAGGGGTAAACATAATCCTGCGATACTCGTAGAGGCTTTAGTTTTACCTAACTTAACGATGCGTATGCCGAGTGTACCATTGTGTCAGACGGGGTGGACTCATTTAAATAATTTAACTCTGGCAGATCCAGATTTCGGCACTCCCCAGCCGGTGGAG
This sequence comes from Epinotia demarniana, assembly GCA_945867215.1. Classification (NCBI taxonomy): domain Eukaryota; kingdom Metazoa; phylum Arthropoda; class Insecta; order Lepidoptera; family Tortricidae; genus Epinotia; species Epinotia demarniana. Next base: position 18,683,017 of record OX244280.1, read on the forward strand.
ATGCTCTTAGGCGCGGATATACTATCCCAAGTTTTATTAGATAATGTGATAACAGGTACGCCGGGTTCGCCTATTGCTATGAATAGCATATTCGGGTACTTGTTATTGGGTAGGGTTGCCGTTAATAACCCGATGCCGACTGCACTCCAGGCCTGCTTTAGCTCATTCGACGATGACAATTTGCAGCGTTTCTGGGAGCTGGAGTCGCTTCCTGAAAAACGGATCTACACTCCTGACGAACATCTTTGCGAATCCTTTTTCCAAAAGACGCATACCCGAGACGAGACCGGGCGGTACGTCGTCGCGCTTCCGTTCAAGCCCGCCGCGCCCCCTCTCGGCGAGTCGCGACAAATCGCCCTGGCACGGTTTAGAAAACTTGAGTACCGACTTGAACGTAATCCTCAATTAAAAGCTGATTATCATGCGTGCCTTCAAGAGTATCTTGATTTAAATCATATGGAGGCCGTGGAGTGTGATAAGCCAAGTCCGAATTACTGGATTCCGCACCACTGCGTGGTCAAGGAATCGAGCGAGACGACACGGACCAGGGTCGTGTTTGACGCTGGATGCAAAACATCCAGTGGATACTCACTTAACGATGTTTTATTAACGGGTCCGAAACTTCATCAGGACATCGTTGACGTGCTTTTAAAATTCCGCATAAATTCCATCGCATTTACAGCAGACATTAAACAAATGTATCGCAATATTTTAATTAGAGGATGCGACCGCGATTATCAGCGGATTCTTTGGCGGAAATCACCGGAGGAACCTTTACGCGATTACCGTCTACGCACGGTCGCATTCGGTATTAACGCCTCGCCTTTTCTCGCGTTGTGCACAATTCAACAATTAGCCCGCGACGAGGCAACACGTTTCAAGCTTGCTGCTCCGGTTCTGTTAGACTCTGTATTTGTTGATGACGTGGTATCAGGTGAAAGCACGGAGTCGAAAGCCCTAGCTTTGCAACAGGAGCTAATTGATATTTTTCGTACCGCCGGATTCGAACTCCGCAAGTGGCACAGCAACTCGCCTGCGATACTCGCTGCGGTGCTGCCGCCAGGTTCTCATGGTGAGCGGCCGGAGAATGTTCCGTTCGCAGAAATGGAGAGCGATAATAAAACTAAGGTTCTCGGCCTCCAGTGGAACCCTAGTTCCGATACATTTAATTTCAAAGTTCAAGTCACCACTGCTATATGTACAAAAAGAGTTATTCTCTCCGAGATAGCCAAATGGTACGACCCGTTAGGTCTCTTGTCGCCTGTCACTTTGTATGGGAAGTACTTAGTACAATTGTTATGGATAGCTAAGGTGGATTGGGATTCGGTCCCGCCGGTCGACATTGTTAACGCATGGACGGCCTTTACAAACGAGTTACCACTCTTATCCCAAGTATCTTTTCCTCGTCATATTTTCACACATTCGCATTCCATACAAATCCATGGATACGGAGATGCCTCGGAACGCAGTTTCGCCGCGTGCGTTTACATACGTCTAACAGATGGAGATGGTGACGTCACCACACATCTCGTCATTGCGAAAACCCGCGTCGCACCTTTACGCGTGCGTTTGACCGTACCGCGTCTCGAGCTTCTAGCCTCGGCGCTTTTATCCCGCCTTATAGATAAGGTTATGCAAACGTATGAGGGCCGCATAGATCGCGATCAGATTTATGCGTGGTCTGACTCCGCTATCGTGCTAGCATGGCTCCGCTCGCCACCGCACGAGTGGAAAACGTTCGTATCAAACCGCACTAGCCAGATTTTATCCCTGGTGCCCGCCGAGTGCTGGCGCCATGTGCCCTCGGCCGACAACCCGGCCGACTCAGCTTCGCGAGGCATGCTTCCCTCTGCCTTTCTACAGCACGATATGTGGTTTCACGGACCTGCTTGGCTCAAAAGGGACCAAGACGCCTGGCCCGTTTCAAAACATATTCCTACTACGAACGAAGAAAAACGCACGATCATACCGCTAATATCAAACGCGTCTACTACTGATCAAATACAGGATGTTGAAATAATTTCACGATATTCAACATTAGGTAAACTCGTTAGAGTTACGGCATACGTTTTTCGGTTCTATAAACTGTCAAAAAAGGCTGTAGTATCGTTTCCAAACTATATTACTGTGCCCGAATATAATTTCGCATTAACGCGACTTATTTACGTCGTTCAACATTCCGTTTTCGCGGACGATATAAAAAATATTTCTCGAGGCAAATTATCCTCACATTGCTTACAGCGTCTAACGCCTTTCATGGACAAAGACAACCTCTTAAGAGTTGGAGGGAGAATTCATAAGTCACTTTTACCGTTCGAATCGAAACACCAATTAATTCTTCCTAAAAAACACCCTTTAACTGACCTCATTATCGACGATGCTCACGTGAGTCATTTGCACGCCGGAACTCAATCGGTGCAATATTTACTGCGACAGCGGTTTTGGATTTTGTCGAGTCGAGACATCGTTCGTCAGCGCGTGCACCGCTGCGTGCCATGTTTTCGCGCTAAGCCCGCGCGCCTGCAGCCGCGCATGGGCCCGCTGCCCGCGCCGCGCCTCCGTCCCGCGCGACCCTTTGTTAAGACCTCGGTAGACTACGCCGGTCCATTTTACGTGCGCGCAAACAATGTGCGCAATGCTAAAATAATTAAATGTTACGTCGCCGTATTTGTATGTATGAGCGTAAAGGCAATTCATCTCGAAATCGTTTCAGACCTTAGCACTGAAGCGTTCCTCGCGGCCCTACGACGATTCACATCCCGTCGAGGTTTATGTACTGACATTTATTCAGACTGCGGCCGAAATTTCGTCGGTTGTAGTAATTACCTGAAAGACTTATATACGTTTTTGCGCAACGATGTCGTACAAAACGAATTGCATAAACAAACCCTTCAACAGGGCATAACTTGGAGATTTCAGCCTCCCTATGCGAGCCACTTTGGTGGTCTATTTGAATCTGGTGTAAAGAGTTTTAAACATCATTTACATCGGGTGGTGGGCACGCGTACTCAATCCTACGATGAGATGCATACGCTGCTATGCCAAATTGAAGCCGTACTTAATTCACGGCCTCTGTGTCTGATGAGCGCGGATTCTGCGGATCCCCTTCCTTTAACACCAGCCCACTTTCTTGTGGGAGAGCCGTTAAGGGCCCTTCCAGACGTTCCCTTAACGGACGAAAATCCAAGTCGCCAGCATGATTAAAACATTTTAATTTAATTAACGTTTTTTCGATTCTCGTCTGGACTTTAATGAACTTTCTCTGAAAAGAAACTAAATCAGTAGTTCGCGAGCGAAACTGTTCTTGATCAGTTGCTGCAAACTGAATAGTGCGTTTGAGGTCATCGAGGATGAGTTCTCTTTCGAAAATATCTTGTTCGCATGGATTCTCGTCGTCGGCCATTTTGTTAGCCAACGATTCCGCGCTAGTACTTTGCAAACCTGGCGGATCTGGCATGCTATAGTTATTTTAAATAACGAATGTTACGAGACAAGAAGACACAACTTGGAAGGTACAATCCGGCTCGAAGGACCAAATTATATATATGTACGATATTCCCACAGCGTCAAACGACTCACCGCTACTGTGTCCATCCACCGCCTCGGGTCCCAAGGGCTAGGCTGAAGGTTCAGGGGTGATCGTCCAGCTAAATATGACGTACACAGGCTCCTAGGTCACTGGTAAACGCACTCTTCCAAGGGGGAAAGGTCCTCAACGCTCACACGGTATATAATGAGAAAAGGTTGCTTTCGCGGCGCCGCTAGTTAACGAACTGATTTTGACATTGTGCGTGTCACTGCATCTTCATATATCCGCTTCCGGCGGGTGGCGCTGTTAGCGCGTTGGTGTTGCCACCCCGAAGGGATGACGGCTTCAAGACAAGAAGCAGTAAATCGCTAGAAGCTGGTAGGGATACCATACATAAAAGAAACAAAATTAAATTGACCCTTAAGATTGTGTCTTCAGTCAAAGAAACTAACGATATCAAAGTTACATAAAAAAATAGTGTTCCTGTACGGAACAACGGCATTTTAGTTAAGATAGGCTTGTAGAACCTTTATGAATACGGTCGAATATCTTTTTTTTATTTTATATAACGACTTACGATAATTTAATATAACGGGGCCGAGGCGCGTCCACACGGCGCCCGGCGTGGCGCCACTGTACGGAACGGATTAACATAAAGTACCTTATTTAAATTGTTTCCCAAGTATACGGCACGTGAACATACGTTCGATATGTACCTACTTTTGAGGGAAAATTCCGGTAGCCGTATCCTAACTTAACTCTTTCTTTGGCATATAGATTCCATAGTATTGATGTACAGTAAACCAAGAGGTATACCTTCTACAGTTTTTATTTAAGGCGATGCCTTGATTCGAGTCGGTTGAACATCACACCCCCTTGACAAGATATGGCTTCCGGGCACGAAACAAAAAGATGCAACACAATTTTCGATAAATACGTAACTTAGTGTCGTTTTATTAATATTTCATTGAGATTTTAAATTACATAAAGTTCATTGTGCAATTATCAAACATTTGTTCCTCTCCAAAAACTGGTTCGAATGGCATCGTAAATAAATCTTAGGTCACAAGCTTACAGTCGGCTCCTACTCTCTCAACCAGTAGTCGCTGTCGCTGTCGGTGCAACAACGTGCGGTCGGCAAGAAGAAGAAAAAAAAGAAGCGGTGTACAAAAAAAGATTGAGGCAAACATGAATCTCGAGTGGTAGACTACTTTCTTGGCTTACTGTACATATAGTATATACAAGTATCAACGCTGTGGCCGAAGACGAATAAAATATCGAGTGCCCTGAGGTCCAGGTGCTAATCTTTCAGAATAAACCTTTTGTAACAGAGATGCATATCTATCATCTTGGAACGTTGCCCGCTGCCGTAGGTATTCCTCACGAGTCTCGGATCGGGCCGGGGGCTGGTGCTGGTGCTGGTGCTGGTGCTCGTGCTTGTGTTGGCTGCCCCGCTCCGCCTGCACAACTTCTGTTTTCTGACTGCATCATGAGCCTGCAAAAGAAGACATTTAAAAATAGGTATAATAAAACTGGTCTCTCATAGTTAAGGTCGAAAATCACTCGACGCGATTCTCGGCGCTAGGTCACGACTTCAAATGGCGACGGCAGAAGAATACAAGGTGTGCCATTCCGGTTCCGGACGATGTGTCCTGCCTACGACACACCACACTCATGTGGCCAGTGTGTAAAGTAAACAAATGTTAGGTACCATTGATTTCTGTTGCACAAGCATTATATTTACCCAGCTCACGACATGTGACATGCAACAAGCAAGGAAGCTGCAAGATTGCGTTCATTCGGGACATAAAGCATTTATTGTCCCTCTTGCACTTACATACATACATACTTGTAAGTAATAAACAACAGTAAGGGACAAATACTTTATGTCCGCAATAAACGCGATTATGCTAGAGTCTATTATCCAGTAAAAGATGAGCCTGAGATATATTTAAAACTTTCTAAATGGTAACAGTATTATCATTTTATCATTGTCAAATGTGTCAAACGCTTTAAATTTGTATAATGTCGTAATCTTGATACTAGATATACCAATTAGGAAAGTAACTGTTCCATAATAAATTATAACGTTTTTGCTTTTTAAGAGAACTAGAGGTTGAATTATAGCTTACAGCTAATAGTATTCGCATTGTATAATATCATTATGCCTTTATGTACAGTTAAATTATTATGGCTTCTCTAAATTTTGAATTTGTAGAGTGATTTTGATTATACTTTTTAAATACATTTATTCCTGTTGCATTTTGTTTATTCCTTTACTTAGTTCTGCTTGATTAGTAGCATTGTGTGTATTGAAGAAAATATGAATTGTTATTATTTTATCGCGTTATACACAGTGTTGCAACACAACACAAATAATAATTGTTTAAGTATCATTATTATTCTATCGCGTGTAACACATGCTGTTTTTTTAAAAAAAATCCGCTCTTTCTAGGCTCATCTTTTACCGGCCGGAACCTAGGTTGCAAAACTCCCAACTTTCAACTAGTCAATTTTGACTTTGATTCCACTATTAATTTGGAACAGTCTGTCAAGCGAGTCATGTCCTAGGAAAATGGCGGCATATAACAAAAGAGCATGCTGTAACACGAAATGTATGGCAGCGGAGCAGGTACGTATAACTGGCAGTTTATTTCATAGCTACAACTGTTACCTTACAAAGAATTTTCCACACAGACTCTAGATGCATATGTTCCACAACCAAAGATGTCCACTTACATTGCAATTTTTCTCGCTCTTTGATAAACTTTTTTAAGAAGTCTTTTCCTACGAACAGTACGCTTCTTTTTACATGTTTTCTTATTAGGTACAATTTGGAGATACACAGTGCTGTGTGTACTACTTTCAGTACCTTTAAAAAGCACACTGCCTTGTGTACTGTTTTCAGTTCCTTCCATTTTAATTAACACAGAGCCCTGTGTACTATTGTGAGTACCTGGTTCCATTTTAACATACATTGTACCCGTACTATTTTCAGTACCTGGTTCTATTTTAATTAACTGCTCCTGTGGTTCCTGTTTTACCCACACTGGTTCGTTCTTTATCTCAATTGGTTCCGGTTTTATAGTAATTGGTTCCGGTTTTATATTAATTGGTTCTTGTTTAACCATTACTAGCTCATTTTTGATGTTGGGTGCTGAATACGGATTGATGTTGCTGAGCTGTCTACGTTGGGTGTTGTTTATGAATGCTTTTCGTTTAAGTTTCTTTGGAACATTATGATTATCTGGAAAAGAATGCATGGGTGAATTAATTTCAGCTGTTCGACACATAGTTTTGATCTTGATATGAGACTTTCTTTTAAACTAATCTAAATCTTTATTTTACTCTCATAATTTAATTCTTGTCTGCCTGACAGTCCAGTAATTTTTTGTTGTTTGTAGAAACTACCCATACAATCATTATTCAAAGACTATATAATCTTGAGGCTCACGGGATGTTTCTATGTAAAATACAAAGTAATCAAAAATATCTGCCACACAAATAGTTTTACAAATATATAATAAGCCATATAAGAAATTTTACAGTTATTTGCAGAATGATAAATAAGTTTTTTTAAATAAACTGTATATACACAGATTTAGGTTTGCGTCTTTCCTGTGGACATTATCAAAGTTGAGGTCTACTAAGCCTAACTTTTGTTTGGACTCTTAATCCACATAAATGGCGTCTCCTCTTCTATATTACTATTTCATAAAATCACTATTTACATGCATGTGAGCTCTTAATTATTGACCACAGGAGAGACGAATTTTGTATTTTTTTTGTGTATGACTCATCTTTCATTGCAAAGTGCTTGGTGGCATAGGCCTTCTCTAACTCTCTCTATTGCTGTCTCTCTAACGCCACCCTGGTGCAGTGTGGACCAAGAGAACACCCAATGGTATCTTCCCATCAACTTGCTTGGCACCTCTTCTCTTGCCATCTCTGGGATACCACTGTGATGGTTTTGGGAATAGAAGAACAACTTACGTAAAGGAAACATAGCTGGGAACATATTCCTTTCAGTAGGCCGAGCAGCTTGGGGTGCATTCGGGTGCATATTGGCTTTTTCCGTGTGTGCCTTATACATATAACAATTGTTTATAATATGGTTATTCCGACCACAGAACTCACAAAAAACGTAAGAAGCTGAACACGTCGGATTTCGGTATTTGTATTGATAATTATTAGGCTTGTTCCTTTTATTTGGAGCTGATTCTGTCATTGTATCTTTTAATTTTGAGACAGTCTCCATCTCTGTTTTAGCCTCTTGATCTAAGAGGTATGTCTTTACAAATGCTAAGTTGAAGTTGTCCCCATAGAACTCCTCCAGAGGACCAATGACACAGTTGTAACTCGAAGGTAATGTGGCCAATAGTTGACAAACCTTTTCCATCTCGTCGATATTGGCCCCAGACGATATCAACTCTGAGATCAATTTATCAAATCTTGCAAAATGTTGAGAGAGGCTGTCATTGGGGAGTAATTTTAATCTTGACAACGACTTTCGTAGCGCTACTTGCACGGTTAAATTCCTCCTCGCGTATAGTCCATCGAGACTGTCCATTATAGATTTCGCGGTCGCGTTACCTTCAGCCAAATGTAAAAAAGCGTTACCTAAAAAATTTACGATTGTACACTTTGCACTGGTGTTTTTCGCGGTCCACTCATCGTCCGGGCTTTCAGGCGGAGGCCCTTCTACTACAGAATATACTTGGAGTTCTTCTAAAACTGTTTTTATGCGAAATTTCCATGCACCATAACAGTCGCCGTTGAATTGAGGAATATTTCTTTCAGGTCGCGATTCCATTTCGTTAGTTAAATGTGTGACACAGGTAGAAAAGTAGAAATTAGTTTACAAAATATCCACGTAAAACTAGTCAACAAAAGTTTTGACTTTTGAAGTTGAAATACTTGAAATAATAACGCAACGCAAACATAACGCAAGCAAAACAATACAAACGAAAATGATTTTTTTTTTTTTTTTTTAATTCGTCCATTCGGACAGGCTAAGACCATGGGCCATACTGCCTAGTCTTCAGTAAGTATAATTTCATTTGATCGAATCCAGTAATAACATCTTCAGTAGTTTCAAATCAGAAGTCTCTAGTCCAATAAATATGTCTTCAGTTATTTCCAATTCATATGAACAAATCTAGATATTAAGTCATCATCAGTATTATCAACATATGTGTCAAATCCAAAAAATAAGTCTTCAGTTATTCCAATCCAATTCATGAAGTCAAATCCAGTAATTAAGTCTTGAGTATGTTCCAATAAAAACGTCAAATCCAATATTCAGCTCTTCAAAAAAGCTTACACCTCATCCAGACATTCCAAAAAGTCATTTGACCAACAAAATATAGGTACAATGCTTCAATAAAAATATATACAATTTTAAGCAAGTTTTAAATTTGGCATCATATTTACAGCATACACACAGTATTATGTACAAAATTAAACAAAGGTAAATAAGTAGACGACTCCTTCAACAAATCAGTTACTGAGAGCGGGATTCGATTAGAAGCTCCATAAATCTCAAGCAACTCATCCATCAGCACTAGGCGCTGAATGCCAAAGGATGAGCAACTAAACAGAATGTGATCTATAGACTGAACCTCTTGCTTTTGACAATGATCGCAATAAGGGGAAGAGACAAAGTTTTTACGATGGAGATGAAAATTTAAACGACAATGACCAATGCGCATACGAGTAATTATGGTGTAAAACCTACGATGCATGTAAGTTTTAAACTTACAAAACCAAGGCTTACTATTAACTTGGTTATCTAACAAAGCATACAAATGAGCCTTATTCTCAACTTCTGTAAAATGATACCAATGTCTTCCCCAAAGAACAGTCATACGCTGTTTTAGATTACTTATAATATCAGAATATGGCAAGGTCACAGCTAAGTCCCTGCTGTCGGGAACCAGGGACAAGTCAGATGCATTAGCAATAGTTCTAGCTAGGTAGTCGGCGTTTTCATTACCAGAAACTCCTTTATGAGACGGAACCCATACAAAATCTATTTTAATACCAATTAAAGATAGTTCTAACCATAATTCTTTAATGGAAAAAATTAGATAGCAAGTGCTAGCATTCATTTTGTTACTCGATAAACTTATTAATACACTCATACTATCGCTTACTATGACCCATTCTTTACTATATTGATTATGTTCTTTAACATGTTTCAAAGCAAATAAGATGGCAGTTGCTTCAGCAGTAAAGATACTTGCATTTTTATTGATATTAAACCCAATACCTTTATTAATTTCAGGTTGATAAATTGCAAAGGAAACAGCATTATTATTTTTGGCACCATCCGTATAAATAAATTTACAATTAGACCATTCTGACAACAATAAATAAGCCTCCTCTTTGGAAGTTAGCTTTGAATCTATTACAATTTTTATATCGGGATATTTACTCTTAAAAGAGCCTGTGTAACAGGGAAGAAGGTCATTATCAAGATGTATATTTAACTCCTGCAAAGAGTGAAAGAAAGAAGTAAAATCCTGAAGAACATACATGCGCCTTTGAAAAGGCGATGATTGGAAAGAAATCAAGTTGTGAAGAAGATCGTTCTTAGGCAAGCTGTATAACTTTAAAATAAATCTTTCTTTTAAATAACGAAATCTAATATGAATAGGAGGAAGATTCGATTCAATTTGCATAGCAGCGATAGGACTAGTTTTAAATGCACCCAGTATTGTCCGCATACATTTGTTTTGTATTTTATCTAATGAATTTACAATTTTATCATCTCCAGCAAAACATAGAAAACCATATTCAAAATGACTTCTAACTAGAGACTTATACAAGATTAACAAAATTTTGGGGTCTGCACCCCATGAAGTGGCGCACAGCGATTTTAACACATTGTATGCTTTGTTAGCTTTGGTTATAATACTGTCAGCATATTTTATCCAGGAAAGTTTTGAAGTAAATATAACACCTAAAAACTTTATTAGATCATATGAAATAGGCAGTGATATGTCATTGTACAAAACTGTGGGCAAACACATGCTTTTGCGACCAAAAATAAAAACTTTGGTTTTAGTCGAATTTACATCTAAGTTCAGATAAGCAAAGTATTTATGTAAGTTGATTAATGCCTCATTAATAGTCAAAGCTAATTGATTTAAATCAGATCCTGACACATAAACAACCAAATCATCTGCATACTGCAGATTTTTAACCTTTGTTCCTAGAATAAGATTTAGTCTCCTAATGTACAAAATAAAAATTAAAGGGGATAAGATACCTCCTTGACAAACCCCTAAAGAAGATAATCTTGGGCCATATAAGTGATTGTTAAATTTAACAAAAACCTTCCTGTTTGTTAAAAACATTTGTAAGAAATTTATTATTTTGCCAGGTAACCCTATCATTGACAGCTCTCTACATAAAACGGAAATATTGACACTGTTAAATGCACCTGCAATGTCAAAGAATACCGAAAGAAGATACTGATTATTATATATGCTGTTAAGTGCATCAAGTTGCAACTGACAAATACTCTCACGAGAAGACCGACCTTTACGAAAACCAAACTGATTGCAGGGTAACAGACCATTTTGTTCGACAAAAAATTCCAACCGTTGCTTTAGAAGCTGTTCAAAAACCTTTCCTACACAAGATGTGAGTGCTATAGGTCGATATGAGTCGGGTAACAATTTATCTTTATCAGGCTTTAAAATTGGGACCAAGCAATCTGTTTTCCAATCATCAGGAATTAAGTTTTCTTCCCACAGCTGATTTAATATGTTTAAAAAGGTCTTTAGATTTTGTGAACTTAAATTTTTCAGTAAAATATATGGTATTCCATCAAGACCAAAGGATGTATCTCTTCTTGAAAATAGGGCAGATTTAAGCTCTTGCAAAGAAAACGGTTCAGTAAGATACTTATCATTATCATTTTCTGTGTGAACATAATTTAAAGACTCATTAAGCACAAAATCAGGAGTGTATTTCTTAAGAAAATCTGATATCCAACTATTATTACTAGCGTGTTTTGAAATGAATGTTTTATTAAATTTCCGCATGTAATTCCATATTAATGTCAAAGGAGTGCACCGGTTAAATGAGTTACACAGATTTATCCAACTATTACGCCGTTCAGTCTTAAGAACAAGCTTTTTAAGGGCTCGAAGTCTTTTAAATTCTATATAATTCTCTTCACTAGGTTCACTTTTAAATTTTATATAAGCATGTTTTGAATTAAGTACAGCTTCTGAACACTTTTGATTCCACCAAGGCAGCCGGGGAAATTTCAAAGATTTTGGTGTACACGGATTAGAACTATTCAAAGACCTATGTCTAGGGATGGACTCTACAGCAGTAGATCGCAAAATATTACAAAACAGATTGAGCGCATCTATCGAAGACATATTTTCAAAATCAATATTAGCCAAACAAAAATCAACTGATTGCCTGTACATTTTCCAATTCACCTGTTTGTAATTTGGGTGAATGGGCAAATGTACATTATTACATATTGGATTACTTTGTGAGCTATTTTCATTACCAACTATCATTTTTATCATTACAGGCAAATGATAACTGCTGCCAAGAGGACAATCCATAACAGACCAATCACATGAAAGTGCCAATGATGGAGAAACGAAAGTTAAATCCAGAGCATTAGGACGCCAAGAAGAAGAACCAGTTGTAGTAGTTTGACCATTATTTAAAAGAACCAAGTCATTGCCATCAATAATATCTAAGACATCTCTACCTCGAGGCAATGTATCAACACAGCCCCATGACATATGATGAGCATTTAGATCGCCTCCAAAAAGCATTGGCTGCGGAATAGATTTTATCAAAGCATCAAATTTACTTTTATTAAATGGGGGATCAGAATTTGATGGACTATAAAAACTTACTACACTCAACTGCTTGTTGTTTATAATTATTTGTACACAGATATTTTGTAGAGCATTGTCAAAATAAGTTTTAATATTAGAATATACTATATTGTTATGAATAAGTATTGCTACACCATTATGTTTATTACCACAGTCATTTCTAATGACATTGTATCCTTTAATTGAAAATTTTTGATGTTGTTTTAACCAGGTTTCAGAAATTATTGCTATGTGAATGTTATTTTCATATAAGAATCTAGTAAAGATTAGCCTATTGCTTATTATACTCTGAGCATTCCACTGCACTATGTTCAATATGTCCATAAAGAAAAAAATTAAGGTTGTTTCCTGAAAGTGTTTTTAAGTGTTTCTTTTATATTGTTAGAATTTATTGGCGTTTCTTTATCAGCACAAATTTTAACTATAGCTTCCACAAGTAGATTCATAAATCTGTCAGATTTGGTCAGATTACTTAGATGGGTGTCAATATATTTTGAGCCGAGCTGCGGAAATGCAACGTCACAAAACAAATCGGAATATTTAGCACTACGTGATTTTAACTTATTTTCCTCAATTTTCTGTTTTTTAATTGGACATGCAGCAGATATAGCCACGTGATCCCTACCACAGTTTGCGCATTGTGTTTTAACCTTATTACAATTTTTGAAATTATGAGGTTCAGCACAAATTGAACATACTTCATTATTTTTACAATACTTTGCTATATGACCAAATTTCATGCAACGAAGGCATTGCTTTACTGGAGGAATATAGATCCCTACTTCGTGCCTCCAATGGTCAAGTGTTACATATTCAGGCAACTGTACAGAGGCAAAAGTCACGGCAACCGTCTGAGTTGGAACCATTGAGACGATACCCAGCGTGTCTTTTACCCGCCGCATAAACCGTCTTACGCTTATCACCTTTTTACTGGAAGCTATTAATTGGAAAATCTTCTGGTTCGAATAATCAATCGGCACTGAAGTGAGAACACCCGTAACCTCGGTCTCAGATGCTGGGATTGAAGCATTCATGTGAATTTCATTTAATAATTTTTCATTTTTTAGGAAGACATTGGCGTGATTTGGGAGATCGAACATAATCCCAACTTTTGTATGCATTAATTGTTCTTAGATGCATCACGCCCGACACGCGATGCTTTCGGATTGCATTGGACAAAGCAAGTCTATCTTTGTCAGAAAATTTGTGGTCATCCTCTCTGTGATTCAGAAAAACAATAAATTCTTTCTTAGCTGAATTTTCGTCGTACAACCTGTAATAACTTTTGGCCCTGAAAGGAGTATACTTCTCTTTGTCATCTTCTTTAGTCTTCTTTTTTGCAGGTATGCGCTCCGAGGGCGCACCTGTATCCGCATCAGAACTACTTTCAGATTGAAGATCTGGCTCCGGCTCCAAGCCCTCCAACCGAGAACGCTTTCCCGTACGCTTCCCCATGACTGGGGAAGCGCACCAAACCGATAACCAAATCAACTATGAATTAAAATTAAAATTAAGACTAAATATGTACAAATTAACACCTAAAATTAATTTACAATAAAATATTTTATCAAGCGCGCCTATCACTTTCAACGTTCCCGCCAAAAAAAAAAAAAGAAACCAAACGAAAATGACACGTGACAAACAAACTTTCATTTTTTTATGTTTCTGGCCTAGATACGTGTTTTTTAAGCCATGACAAGACAACTTTCAACTTTGGCATGGCCACGTTCAAGTAAATATAACTTTGAACGTAGCCGGGTTTAAAGGCCATAAGCCATAAAATTTTCAATGTTTTATTTCATGGTCGTTTGTATAGCGCATTTACGGCTTTTTTGTTCACACAAGAGGGTAAAAACATCGCGCAAATATCTGCGATTTCATATATGAAGTACATAGTACATCACTATTACTGTAAAAATGATGAAATCGATGTAGAGCACAGTACTACCCTAGCGTCAAAGTTGTTTTGTTTATGTGTCATATTTGTCCATTATTTGCCGTTATTTTTCTGTATTTGGCTTCATGAAAAAATGTGTGATTTCAACGAAAGCGCTCTAAAATTAACAGTGAAGTGGAATGGCAAGGAGTTTGATATCCCGGAGTTCTCTCCGTCGGATTCCGTAGCGATGTTGAAGATCGCTATCGAGAATGCTACTGGCGTCCGGTCGGACCGACAAAAATTGCTCAATGTCAAGTTCCAGGGTAATTATGCAGCTTACTAATGATATATTTAACCGAAAACTTCACTAAAATGTTAAGTAGTTAACTAACCTAACTTAAAGTTATTATGCCTTGATGTTGGGAAGGAAGAGGTTGGCTTTATGTAACGCGATGTGGCTCTTATAATTATTGCCTTTCTAAATTACTGAAATTCTCGTGATCGGCAACGATATCCATTATATCGAAATTTGAGATGTTGCCGCACTGTGTACGCAGATCGCAACGCAGCCATATTTTTCATTATCCTAAGTATTAGGCTAAGTGTTCTTCTAAAACACAAAGGTCCTTTGAGCAAGGACTGTATAATATGGAGAGGTCAACATACAGACACAGTGGTAGTGAGATGATGGATAGACCTAATTCTTTTGTCATATATTAAAATGCAGTGTATAATTGTATATACAGGGTGGAAAGATCGAATGCCACATGGATGGCAACTACCTTAAATATTGTAAATAGCTCATTCTGTGTAAGGGAGACTTTCCTTTGTTTTAAAAAACAATGAATTCTGCATTTATGGATTTATGAAAAATCACTTGCCTCAGTCGGGACTCGAACCGGTCAAATGTGACAAAAAATAATGTGCTTTATTTTATGATGCAGATTGAAAGGGTTACTGAGAAGGTTCATTTTTCTCTAAATAACAATTACAATCAGAATAACGGAAGGCCATGAAAATTAACAATTACCATGGCAAGCCGTTTTTATCCGCCCTGGTATTTTTTTGTAATAAACGATTGACACCAATGATTCTTAGTTTTATACTACATACAACATATTGTACATATTTTTATGTCACACGATAATCTACATAATTTGAATAATGTATAAATATACAGTAGGACATATAAAACTGTATTAAAGTAATATGTAGAAGAAATGAATTGCAATGTTTTGTAGTTGTGCCAATTAAGATAATTTGAAACGAATCAGCGATTAACTAATATTCGTTGAATAGTATTTCTATGTAGTAAGTTAAATTAAAATAAATATTACTAGTACTAAAGTTTCGATGAGTCATTGTCGATGAAATAATATTCGATAAAAAGGTTGTCAACAAAACAAGAGTACACTATATAATTCCCTAATTCCAGGTAAGGTGGCGACAGACAACTACACCCTGTCCGAGTTGAACCTGAAGCCGAACCTCAGGATCATGATGATGGGCTCGCTGGAGGAGGCCATCCAGGGCGCGCAGACCCGGCCCGAGGGCGGGGACGAGGTGGTCAACGACCTGGACATCGAGGAGGAGGAGGTGGATGTTGAGAACCAAGAGGTACCATACAACACAATACAATACAAATACTCTTTATCTACGCACATATCATTAGTGCTCTAAAATGCGTTCAGAAACCGTAGGAAATGACCAGCATTACTACAACCGATTTTACTATGAGAACTTTCTTGTCTGTGGTGGTAGGTAAAATCTGTAATGTAATGTCATTCATACATTACAATACAGATTTTTGATTGTATCGTTATGAGTTTAAATTTGGAACAGCTGTCAAAACTCAAGTGGGTCTCTATTCTAGTATCCATAGATATTAAAACAGTTATCGATATGAAACGTCAATTCAGTACGTTTTTTAATACAAACCGTACGACATTTGATCTCGAGTGGTATGAGTGTATGGACTTCATTCGTTTGTCTATGATTTGAAAAAAAAAAACATATGTCATGCATGACGGATGATCGAATTGCTGCCATTGCTGTTGTCATTTTATTGTTGGTTTTTTTTTACTTACTACTACTTATGTTATGATATGTGTGTAGATAAAGTAGTGTATGCAACTGTACATAATTAGGCCTTAAAACACTCGTGTGATCCTATTATGAAACTCGCTGACGCTCGTTTCATAAAACTACAGTATTATTTTAACGCCTCTCATTATGGATCAGTCACATAAACTACTATTATTGTCACCAAGTCCAGGTACAAAAGGCGACTCAGATACAGGAGCACAAGCTCATGGCGTAACTTCTGTACCGACATTGAGTCTACTACACAGGCAAACAGGGTAAGAAAGGTTCTCTCCAACAATGCAGCCTTAACTCTAGGAACCCTACGTAGACCTGACGACACCCTCACCAACTCGCCGGAGGAAACAGAGCGCGTCCTGGTTCAGACGCATTTCCCGGACTGCGTGATATCGAGTCCCACCAGGCAACTGGATGAGGTAACCACCCCCACAGAGGAGGGGTGGAGACTGGCCAGCCAGGTAATAACCCCACAGAGAACACAATGGGCCATTGACAGCTTTGACTCCTACAAATCACCAGGGCCAGATGGAATCTTCCCCGCCCTATTAAAATGGGGAGGGGCGTTGCTGACGCATAGACTTACCGTCGTCCTGGGCGCCTGTCTAGCACACACGTTTGTGCCTAGGCAATGGAGAGAAGTCAAAGTTATCTTCATACCGAAACCAGGTAAAGGAGATTACACGGACCCCAAATCCTTTAGACCAATCAGCCTAACCTCCTTCCTGCTGAAGACGTTGGAAAGGCTGTGTGACAGACATCTGAGGGAGAGAGCACTGGTGGAGGTGCCTCTGCATCAGAACCAACATGCCTACAGTTCAGGTAAATCAACAGAGTCTGCGCTTCATGCGGTGGTTACCAAGGCTGAAGCTGCGATCAAAAACAAGTCAATGTGTCTAGGCACCTTCATTGACATCGAGGGAGCCTTCGACAAGACTAAATTCACCAGCATAACCTCAGCACTGGTAAGGCACGGAGTGAGTGAGGTTATGACGAAATGGATAAACAACATGTTGATTCAAAGAGTCATCAGGCTCGGGGAAGACAAAACAAAGCAGGCAAGGGTAGCGAAGGGGTGCCCCCAGGGAGGCGTCCTCTCGCCACTACTTTGGAACATGGTGGTAAACGACTTAATCACTAAGTTGAACAACAGTCATCACTACACCATCGGGTATGCTGACGACATAGCAATACTCACAAGTGGCATCCACGCAGGTACAGTGTGCGACGTCACCCGTTCCGCACTCACCATAGTGGAACGCTGGTGCAACGACAATGAACTTACAGTCAACCCTAGGAAGACGGAGCTGGTAATGTTCACCTACAAACGGAATCTGGGGACCTACCGCTTACCCAGACTGTTCAATACAGAGCTCCAATTGTCAGCAGAGGTAAAGTATTTGGGTGTAATACTAGATGCCAAACTTAACTGGAGCAGCCACCTTGACAAGAAAATCCAAAAAGCTACAGTCGCGTTCTGGCAATGCCGTAGAATGGTAGGTAGGACTTGGGGACTAAACCCCAGGATCACTCTATGGCTCTACCAGGCGATAATTCGACCAATCGTAAGCTACGGAGCCGTGGTATGGTGGCCTCGCACCACACTAACCACGGTCGAAGCTAAACTACAACGCCTCCAGAGACTGGCCTGCATGGCGGCTAGTGGCTGCATGAGGACCACACCGACTGCAGCCCTGGAAGCCATCATGGACATTCCGCCGCTACACCTCTTTATCAGGCAAGAAGCCCTGGCGTCAGCCATACGGCTCAAAAAACAGCATCTCTGGAGACCGCCCAGGGTTCCACACACCGAGATACTCTACGAGGCTGTAGGTAGGGAACCCCTTATAGAGGCAACAATCGACATCATTCCTAAACAGTTCGTCTTCGACAAGAAGTACAAAATCGAACTATACGAAACCCTCCAGGAAGGACTTAACCCCAGGGAGTTAAGAATATTCACGGATGGGTCCAAGACAAGGTCAGGCACCGGATCAGGAGTGTTCTCGGAGGACCTAAACATACGAATCTCGTCACCATTAGGAATCCATAACTCAGTCTTCCAGGCAGAGTGTATGGGTATTATAATGGCCGCTCATGCAATCGCTTCCAGGGAGGTAAGAGGATATCCCATCCGCATACTTTCCGACAGTCGATCTGTACTACAAGCCCTGCAAAGTCATACAACAACGTCTGGGCTGATACACGAGTGCCACAAAATTCTATCAGAGGTATGTACCAACTGCGACATAACCTTGCAATGGATCAAAGGGCACAGCAACTCACGCGGTAACGACGCAGCGGATGCACTGGCTAGAGAAGGCTCAGAATCAGAAGCCATAGGACCGGAACCCACGATCCCTCTACCCCCTGCATGGCTGCGAAGCACACTGCGACTAAACACCAAGGTAGAACACCAAAAAATTTGGAACACCCTAGGCACCTGCAGGCAAACCAGGGAGGCCCTCCCGACAATCAACCCCGGATTGTCAAGGAAGCTAAAACAGCTAAAGAGGCCGGCACTCCGTCTCTTGACAGGCGCCATAACTGGTCATGCACTATTAAACAAACACCTTTTCACCTTAGGTGTTACAGACAGTCCTCTCTGCAGAGCCTGCATGGAAGAGGAAGAGACAGCCGCCCACGTCATCCTGACGTACCCTGGGGTGGCAGTACACCGGGCAAAACACCTCGGAACACCGGGGTCACTACCGGAGGCCGTCGGCAACATAAAGGGTCTGCTAGGCTTCCTGGTGGAACTGGGCTGGCACGAATAGTAGTAGTGCCAATACCCACACGCAAAATAGGCGCAGATATGTCGTCGAGTTGCGGAAACCCAGCCCGCGTACACCTATAACCTATAACCTACTATTATTGCACACCCTCACCCCTCACCCTCGCACAGAGCAGTCACAAAAGAAAACACAGGGATACAGAGGTCCCTGTGTTTTCTTTTATGGGATACAGAGGGCAGGGGATTGCCACTTAGAGCCACCGAGTTCGGACGCCTACCACATTCCAGCTCGCGCATTTCGCCGTTTTATTCAACGAATAAATTGGGAAATAAAGTGACTGCATCCAGTGGCGTGCCTAGGGTTTCAGAATAGGGCAAGCCGAGACATATGTTTTTGTAATTTCCTCGGATAAGTATATACTTAATTGGCGCGATAAAGATGTCTCAATTAGCTGATTACCAAAATTACTATTAGAAATCACAGCGTTCATATGCTTTTGAGAAATCTTGTGCCTTTTAATGACGCCAACTAAGTTATTTTAATCGTCATATTCAGATGTACCTATTCCAAACGTTTTTGTCGTTTGAAAATAATATACAACACCAACAATATAACTTATTAGAGTGAGAACAACCAATAATCCAATGAGTTTTGTACACCGATCTATTTAAGCTGAGAAGTATACAAATTCAAAAGCATTCTTCTAAGCAAAGTTTAAAGTGTTTACCTTTCCTTCGCCAAGCAAAACTTGTACACACTTTAAATAATCACAAATTCACAACCAGAAGGCACTACTTCATCCATTGTCAATCCGATTAAACCACATCACAGCAAACAAAATACTTAATAACCGCACTGACCGCTCAAACAAACAACAAACAAAAGTAATTGCAAATTAAAACTATTGAAATTGCAACTAAATAATAGCAATGAAGTGAGTTCGGCCGTCAACACGCGCATGCGCGAATTTCGCATTTTACTCGACTTGTGTACAACTTCATACGCATGCCCGGCTTCAATTCTCGTACTATTTTGCTATATGAACCTATAATAGTTATATCTCATTATTAGGCACTTTTGATGGGTAAGAAAGAGATAAAGAGAGCTAGAATAGAAGCCCGCTTGCAAGCCAACGCGTGCGAACGAGATGACTAGCCGTGTCTCCAGCGAGGTCGGGTCGACATCGCAGCGACAGTGCTGCCAGCCAGCCGCGCCGGCGGTCGAATTTTGTACCACGATGTTGTTCATTTGAAAGCGCGAATTGAAATAGTTCGTGCTCTCGTTACCTTTGATTTTTGATCGAGAATGGAAGGCAAGCCCGGCTTTTGGGCTTGTATGACAGTACCGCCACTGACTGCGTCACCACTGAGCATATCCTGGAGGCGGAGGCCAAGAAGGAATGCGGATATAGTCTCACCGGCAGCGGCTAGCGTCACTGGCCCTTCGTCGCCCTGATGGGCAAGAGAGAACCTGCGGGGGGTAGATTGAGATCGCTCGGTCGAAATCTAACCTCCACCAGCCGCTCGGAATACCGAGCCCCCACTGAACAGCGTGATACCTCCCTCCCACTGCCAGGAACCAAGATGGGCGGTAGGGAGGAAAGCCGCGGCGTGCCACAACATAACGCCGCCCGCACAAACCGACGGCCAGCCACCCTGGACAGCCACCTTATCTTGCTGGCGCGCGGTGAGAGGGTTGTTGCGCGGGACATGTCCCCGCCGCCGCCACCTGTAGTCCGGGCGCCGCCCACGGAGGAGCCTGGAGACAGCCGCCCCGCAACCTGAGAAGACGCCGCAACCCCGCAGCCCCGCTACCCCACGATCGTGGCCCCAGTACTGCCTAACTGGGTCAGGGTCGTGGCGGGAATCGCCCAGGAGCTCGGGGAGGCCCCCAGCAGCAAGGCGATGGGCAGCGGACTGCGCTTCACCCCGCGGAGCGAGAGGGAGTACCGCGCGGTGGAGCGCCACCTCGACGCCCTCGAGAAGGCCGGCGAGGCCATAGAATGGCACCTTTATCAATTGGACAGGGAGAAGAAGATGAAAGTGTCACTTCGCGGCCTCCCTGCAAACACGCCTACAGATGACATCGCCGCCGCCGGCCTGACGCTCGGCTACCCTGTCGAGTACGTCAGGCAGATCAACGCCATAGGAGGGAGGGGTGGGTGCACCTACTTCCTCCAACTGGCAGGACACTCCAAGAAACACTCCGGGATCCTCGGGCTGCGGCAGCTCCTGCTCGGACCGGAAGTGAAGATTGAAGCCTGGCGGGGCAAGAAGGGCCCCGCCCAATACCACAGGTGCCAGGGCTTCCGGCACCACTCAGAGGGCTGCCACCGCCCGCGGAAATACGTGCGGTGTGCGGGCCCCCACGCGGCCAAGGACTGCACGAGACCCAGGAGCGTGCGGGCTACCTGCGCCAACTGCAGCGGCCCGCACACGGTCAACAACACCAAGTGTCCGGCGCTCCGCAGGGAGGCCCGGAACACCAAGGCGGGGACAGCGGCCCACACCGCACCGCAGCGACCTGGACCACAGACGAGGGCCTCGGTGAAAACGCCATCGGTGGACGAGTCGGCGCCAGCCACACTCATGGCCCCGGCAAACGCCCCCACTCAGAGGGGCGCGACGACCGCACCGAAGCCCCCGTCCAAGAAGAAACCGAAAAAAAAGAAGACGAAGAGGGCCACGCAGGCCCAAGAAGAGCCTCCGGCCCCACCCGCAGCAGAGGAGAGCCTCCCGCAGGACGACGCCAGGGCCCCAGGGCCCCCAGACGTCGCAACCAATGGAGCCCGTCCACCGCTCCAGCCAGCACCCGAAGAAAAAATAACAACACTGATTCCTGAGTCCACCGCAAGCACGAGCGACGAGGTGGACTGGCTTCAGCTCATTTATTTATTTATTTATTTATTGTAAATATATTACACAGCATTGCAGACTTAACCGAATACACTCATGATCGACCAGGCAAGAACATCACCACCAGGAGACACCACTTTCAACTTCTCAATACAAAAAAATAATAATAAAAAGCAGGGACTGATTTCGGTTACGGTTTTACCGGTATGAAACCTGTATTCTATTACGGTACCGTAATGGCGTAAAGGTTACGCGCGCCGCGCCAACATAACGGTACCGTAACCGTTTGGAAATATCGGTTACCGCTATTCGATTTAAAGGTAACCGAAACCTTTATAATACCGGTTCGAAACCGGTATTATAACGGTTACCGAAAAAAATAAGCGAGCTGGCATCGCCTGCCGAATTGCCGATGCCGCCGCGGCCGCCGTCAGGTCAGGTCACGCCGTGCCGCGCCGTTTCATTCATTGCGTGTGCTTCACTGCGCAGTGCTTGTGTACTGTGTTAGGTATTTTGTTAGCGATAATCACGTCATGAGATAAAGATAATTTAAAACGGAATCGTTATTATACTTCGTAATTTCATATGGCAAATTAATTGATTGATTACGGGTTCGATTCCCGTTCTGCTCAGCTGGTGTGCGCGCGTAATGTACTATTATTCGTACTTTGATTGAGCTTGGTATCAAATGTTGTCCGTCGGCCGATATTTTTAATTACCTAACTAATTTCCAACACAAGGTGTAAATAAACTATGAAATAATTTAAAAGATAATAGAATCTTCCGCGGCATGATAAATGCAATGGCGCGGGCCGCGGCGCACAGTGAGGAACGGGGGACGGGGAGCGAGCGGTAGTAGAAGTGGGGGGGGGGGGGGCGCGGCATGATAAATGGAATGGCGCGGGCCGCGGCGCACACACAGTGAGGAACGGGGGGGGGAGCGAGCGGTAGTAGAGGCGTGCGGGGGGGGGGGGGGGGGGGTCCACGGCATGATAAGCGGAATGGCGCGGGCCGCGGCGCACAGTGACGAACGGGAGACGGGAAGCGAGCGGTAGTAGAGGCGTGCGGGGGGGGGGGTCCGCGGCATGATAAACGGAATGGCGCGGGCCGCGGCGCACAGTGACGAACGGGGGCGGGAAGCGAGCGTTAGTAGAGGCGTGCGGGGGGGGGGCATATCATACGCTTCTTTGATGCTCACCGACAACGCCACTTGACAGTGCAAACGCGAGCTATTCGATTCGAATTCAATATAAAAATTAAAATCTACAATTTTAAGAAAAAGAAAGAACGCCGTGTATGCTTTCTTTTCTTTTGATAATGAAGCGAAAACATCATCCTGTTTGGTATCCGGCTGTACATCTGTCATCATAGCTCCGCACTCTCAGAGTCCCCGCCCGCACATCCGCACCTCACGCTATGTTGCTGTGCCAATGTACTGAATGTAATGTTCCTACTGACGATGCGACGATTTCGCGGAAAGAAAGACAAAACGGCAGCGCCGGCGGTTTGGCAACGACGCCAAAATCTAAATATCGGTAACCTTTAAAAATCGGTTAAGGTACCGAAAAAAATAAAGGTTACCGTTATATTTCGATAGCGAAATATAAAGGTTCCGCTACCGAAACCGCTATTTTAAAACCGATATGACGTCATATCGGTTATGAATAATACCGGTATTTTTCGGTTATGCAGTCCCTGATAAAAAGGCTCAAAAAAATCAGTGAGCCTAGCCAGGACAAGAATCAGCAGTCGGATAGCCCCTTAGTGGCGCCTATCCACATGCCAGATATGACTAGCCGATACAGCCTTCGGGCTTCGGCGTAGAATCTAGGTCAAAAAAAAAGGATACTGAGGTATTCGGTAATTTTTAATTAAATCAGATTCATATGTATCCGACATGATGCTCTGAGATGTTATCTGACGCCTGAATAAACAGGAGCTGTCATGTCAGAGCCGATTACTATTATTAGTATTATTACATTGCACTGAGAAACTTCAATATTATTACGACCGACAAAAATAAACTAAAGCTGTAAGAAACGAGAAATACGTAACCCCGCAGTGGGAACGGCATACAAAAGTTTTAGGGTTATATTCACATAAAACCCCTTAAAAGTTAAGTTTAACTATAAGTTCTAGGGGAGGGGCAAATTCTGATAACAGTCAACAATATAAATACATTTAACAGACACCTCACACAAATGAAGCACTTATATTATAAAGATAAACAAGAACAATAAGGAGTAGGAAGAGGCAAAAGGAAGGTGGGAAAACCCTTAACAAGATGGTCCGAGGACATCAAACATCATAGCCACAGCTGGAGAAAATTGGGTAATCAACGCCAAAGGCCGAGAAAGGTGGAAGGAAACGGAGGAGGCTTATACCCGACAGGGGCCTTAATGTAGTAAAATATAAAAACAACATTACCTGAAAACTTTTATTATGCAAACTAGTTAAGGAAAAAGAAAGGCTCAAATAATAATAATAAATCAACAAGAGGCAGAGAACTAGCCGTCCTATCGCTGAAGAGCGAGATCCAGACAACCCTTGGGTAGTGGAGAAAGAGATAAAATTAGATTTTTACCTACTTATTTAGTTTTAACTTTGATTTACGGACCGCACTTCATTCGGTTAATTCTATGTGTTTGGTTTACGTTTGACTTCCACGGTACAGGCCTAGCCTAGTGTGGGGTCATTGAATTTGCATTTTTTGTACTGAATCTTACTGGTAATAAAATTTTACTTTACTTTAGATTACGCAACAAGTGGTGCGGAAATGATTACGCCCGGCCACAATATAGCGCGGCAGCGGTTTGCCTTGTTCATTGCGGGTGCTCCCAACTGACCTGCGTGCGTTGCGCGTCTCGAGCGCGCAGTGAACAGATGAAACGCAAGTCGCGCAACGTCGTGGCCGGGCTGATGCGCGTTCAGTAAAGCTGACGACAGGGTCTCTCTCTCTCGTCCTCGCCGCAGGTGTACTTGGCCAAGATCAACAAGCGGGTGCGCGACTACAAGGTCAACGTCCTCAGCGAGCCGCGCGCCGGCAAGAAGCTGCTCGTGCTGGACATAGACTACACGCTGTTCGACCACAGATCCGTCGCCGAGACAGGTGTGTGTAGTCTTCATTGGTACTAATTAAAAAAAAACCGTTGTGACATGTTCATTTTCGTGTCACAACGGAACTTTATAACTACTACCAATTAACCACGCTATATAATTACTGCCCAAGAATTTGGTCCTCACCCATTTATCATCTAAAAAAATTTAAAAAAAATTAAAATTTAAGCTGTTTATTTCAAGTTTTATACATTGTTTTATCTGTTAGTAACTTAGCCAATCTCTAATTTTAAAGATTATAGGTGCTAGGTTATTAATGTATTTATATCTAATTAAGTATTTACTTTTACAACTTATTTATATTATTTATCGTTACATAAAAATTTCTTCAGTACAGGTTTAGTTTTATGGGGTTTATCCACTATTATATCTACTATTTCTCTGGGCAAACCATTCAGTGTATGAGGTAAATGACTGGTCCATACTCTCTGTCCATACAGGTTGGTGCTTTTTGGTACAATTAAATTATTTCAATTTTCTAGTGCACGGAGTTTCGTTGATCTTCCATATCTGATTAGTTTACCCAGATTATGACTATATTCTAATATCACAGCCATTTTGGCTTTATCAAATATGCTTAATACTTTACAGTGTTGGAACAGTTTATCATAATTATTTTTATATTGGTACTTAATTTTTAGCGGCACGATGACTTTTAACATTCTTATCTGTATATTATATATGCGCTGTAGATAGGTTTTGTAGGTTCTCCCGTAGCTAGACAGCCCATAGTTTATCATGGAGTCTGCCATAGCCATGTATAATAGTCGAAGTGTGTTATATGGCATTTTATGTTTGAGTATGCTTAAGTTACTTAGTATTGCTCTTAGTCTCTTACATACACTGTCTATGTGGGGGCCCAGTTAAATCTGTTATCAATTACTAGTCCGAGATATGTGTGCTGTTCTACTACATCTAGATGCTTACAGTTGCAATTGCAGCGCGATCCCGAGTCGTGCATGCAGGTGTGTTCATGTGCTATTATACTAGGTACTACGTTGGTCTTGATGTGGGGTGAGTGTATGTGTACGACCTTGGTTTTTTGGTAGTTGATGGATAGCCCTGCATCGTGTGACCACCTGCATAACGAGTCGAACTCGCGCCGCATCTTGCGTTCAGCCACATTTATGTCAGAATCAGCTGTTATTATGCATGTGTCGTCGGCAAACTGGTATACAGATGCCTCCCTAAAGATATTGCTCATGTCGTTGACGTAAATAAGGTATTCAGTAGGGCCGATTATGGAGCCCTGTGCTGTGCCATACAGAGACTGGTGCAGCTCGCTTTGCTCTCCTGCGATGCTGACTGTGTTGTACCTATTCATGTGATAATTTTTAATCAAGTTCAGGGCAGGCCCCTGTATACCAGTTTGCTGTAGTTTGTTATACAATTTTTCATGATTTAAGGTATCGAAGGCCTTGCTGAAATCAATCATGAGTGTCTAAAATTGAACTTTTTTAACATGTATCAACTAATTGTGATTTTATCACAGTTTGTTATTTTGAAAAATTATAAAAAATACTAAGTGTAAATATTTTCAAAATTGCTTTCTTGGGGTTGGATATGAGGCTATTACATATCATTTTAGGTATATTTTACAAATAATGATTCAACGGTAATCTGGAGGGGGTAACTTGGTATGTTTTGAAAATGTTTTTTATTTTAAATTAAGACAAGTGACTGAAATATAATGATGTGATATATTTTTAGAATCGGCTTAGTAAGTCCTTTCATTAGATACCACCTACGATCGGTTTCAGAACAAAAAAAAAATACGTTACAACTGCTCTCCTTTTTTGTTTTTTTTTCGTGCTACGGGTCAAATTGATTCGCTTGACCGAAAGATCAATCGTTCCGAATTGTATGCTTTTAACACCATTTGCAGCTTTTTACTGAATGTCGGGTGTAGCTAGGACTTGTCACTGTGTGCGACACGCCGGACAGCCCTTGCTAGACTTCCACAGGAGGTCACCAACTTACCATAGACAAACGCCAAATCGACAGTGGGATAGGCCTGGGCAAGCTAATGGTCATGAAGCGTGCACAACACCACTGACACTGAAATCCGTTGGTGTTCCCAGGCTACGAACTGATGCGTCCATTCCTCCACGAATTCCTGACGTCTGCCTACGAAGACTACGACATCGTGGTGTGGTCGGCGACCGGCATGAAGTGGATCGAGGAGAAGATGCGGCTGCTGGGCGTCTCCGCGCACCAGCAGTACCGCGTCATGTTCTACCTGGACTACCTGGCCATGATCACCGTGCACACCGCCAAGTACGGCACCATCGACGTGAGTCCCCGCTTGTCGACTGTAACACCGAGCCTGCTGTCGTGTACACTCGGCAGCACAAGTAGCTGCGCTAAATAACGCCCGAGATGATCTAAACAGTCGTCATCCTCCCGACATTAGGTCATTTTGAGCGCTTGACCCGCTAGAGATACTTTTGCTACTGACTGTTCTATCTCGACTACTTTCCTATGATCACTGTTCTGTTCACACGGCCAAGTACGGCACCATCGATGTAAGTCACCCACTTCCATTCAATGACGACAACAACTACAAGATCAGCTTCTATCTCGACAATTTGGCCGTGATCACTGTTCAGTGTTCCCATGACATATAACTAGACCATTGACGTAAGTTACTCTCTTCCAATATCTGGAGTACACGATGCAGTGCAGACTCTGTACTGCGCCGCTCGTGCTGCAAGCGTCATGCACGCTACGGTGACCGCTTACCTTCAGGCAGGTATCCTAAAGGAACCATCAATTTTTGCATGATCCACGGATCCTGGTTATGATCCATTTAAGAATTTATCTATCTATCTCTTTCCACAGGTGAAACCTCTGGGCGTAATATGGGGCAAATACCCTCAATACAGCTCAAAAAACACAATAATGTTCGACGACATCCGAAGAAACTTCATAATGAACCCGAAGAGCGGGCTCAAGATCCGGCCATTCCGGCAAGCACATCTGAACCGAGACAAGGACAGGGAACTACTGCACTTGTCCACCTACCTCCGGGACATAGCCCAGCACTGTGAGGACTTTGACACCCTGAATCACAAGAAGTGGGAGAAGTACAAGCCCGACAGGAGGCACCACGCCAGCAAGAGGAAAGCGGACGACAGCGCCCCCGAGGAGTGACACCGGCGACTGCTCGTGTCTGTCCTTGTTCTGCGGCACCACCCGGCTACTGGAGTGAGCGAGCGAGCCTTACCAGCAGGAAGTTATATATACTATATAAATCCGAAGAGGTCATCAACATCATACATTAACCGAATTTCATAATAACCAAAACCATGTTCCGCTGAAGGAAATTGTAATATTTCAATATTGGTCTTATCCCAATAGGGTCTAGTTTTCCCTCCGGGTTGGAAGGTCAGATGGCAGTCGCTTTCGTAAAGCTAGGGAGCCTATGCCAAATGTTGAGATTAGGTGTCAAAGCGGAGCCCGGGCTCCTTTAGGGCACAACCGGGCATAACCCTGGGAGGATGATATTGATTTAATATTTCATAAAATCATCTACGTCCAAATAATCGTGTAGCAGAAAATGGAATCTTTAAGAATTCTGGAATAATAGTTTCGGTCGGACAAATGACTTCGGATTTTGTTTATGTTCCCGCGCGCGAGGGTATAGTTTCCTCGCTCCGCTCGCGCGCCGGCCGCCGCCTCGCACCGCTACGTTCGTGTCAACACACGTCCCATCACTGTTGATATTATATTGACACGATTGTGGAGGGATGTTTATAAACAAAACTGACTGCAGTACCATTTTAGTTATCTGTAAGCAAACTTGATTGTATAAATAAGAGTATCGCGGCCGCGCTTCGCCCGAGCGCGCGCGTACTACTTCAGGAAAAATACGCTTTTGAAAAACATTCATTTATAATAGCGTTATCTTTTTTGTTGATTTCATTTCAAAATGTTATTCTAAGATGCTTTATTCAAGAATCCAACAAACTTTCCATCCGGGAGTAATTATGTAGATCTAAATGAAGAATGCATTGTATTTTTTTGCATGATATATCTTGAACATTATAGAGCAAATGTACCAAAATAAAGACAAAAAAAATATTAACATTTTTTCTGACTTTTCAGAAGCTAGTTATTATATAATTTTTAGATGTCTAAATTTTTTTCGGATTCTGTCGCTAGGTAACTATTTTATTGATAATATATCCGTTGAACAGAAAAATAAGCTATTATTAAATTATATCCAAAATTATATTTTTTTCCATACTAGTTGTCAGTTCATTGCCTGTACTATAGTGAGCACGCGCCCGAGCACGCGGATGTGTGAGTGTTTCGGTCCTTCTCTCTCAGCCCATTATTTGTCTTGTTCTAGCTCAAACGTGTTATACTCTATGTGAAACTGCAAAGTTAAATTCAGTCTAAACGCAAACAAAAACCGACTTTGTGTTCTAACTATAAGGTAGTGTTTGGCTTGCATTTTTGACAGGACTTGTCTTATAGTTTCGACCGTAGTATACCCGATTTTGATCGAATATTTTATTTATTTGATACTAGGTGATTTGATCGAGTGTATATCATATCATAACTTTAGTCAGTTTTTTTTTGTGAATATTCCTCCAAATGCTACATAGAAAGTCGTTGGTGTAAAACACGGCAAGCGAGATGGAAGTGCACTCTGGACAGATAATAGTTGATATTCAAAGGGTGTGGCCGCAGAGGTGTGAAGCTGTCATTTAATTCGTTTGACAGTTTTAAGATCCGTCAACCATTTGATGGCCTTGCCGCTAAAGGTGATCAGACTTCTGGAGGTCCTTCGGAATCGCGCACCGATACAGCCGCGATACAGTATCGATACAGCCGCGATACAGTATCGATACAGTCGTGATGCAGTCAACCACTCTTCCTGTGCCCGATGTCGCGCGAAACAGCCGCTCGGAGTATAAATACTAAATCAATACACTGGCGTTTGCATCGATGCTGAATTAAAACAGCGCGATTGCATCGCGACAGTCGCGTTCACGAAACGCCCGACCGAATCGCTGCAAATTCGCGACTCCCTAAAATATCTGACACGCGTCTAGTTGAAAACGTTCAGATCGTGTCAGGTTTTGAGCGCTTTACTGTATAAATATTTTTGAATTTGAATGTACTTGTAGGTAGTTCAAAAGTCCGAAGTGCACTCTCTACATACTCATATGATAATTGGGTGCTTTACTGGGTAAAAAAGTATAATTCTATTTAGTCCGACAGATTATCAAAAAATGTTGGACACGTATTTTTTTTATTAAGTATGTCAATCAAACAAAAAAGTCGTATCGCCGCACACCTTGAAAGGTTCGAACCATGTCGCCTATAGTGAAAAGTCATATTTAACCGTTATTATTAGTATAACTCTTATGTTTTAATTGAATTGCCTTAATTGCTTAAAGAGACTGCGATTAGCCAATATTGTATGTAAACTGTCCAATAATGTTATTACATGGCCGTTCTCGTACATTACCCGTCGGAGGGGGCTCGGTGTCTGTTAACGGATCAATACACTGCCTAACTACCAGGCCCCTATTTCACCAACTTGACAATTGTCACCCGACAACGACAACTCTCCGTACATTGCTGGTTCCACAAGTGTAATCTAGCAACCAACTTAACTTCTAGATACTTAACAATCAATGTATGGCGAATTGTAAGTGCCAGGTGACAATTGTAGAGTTGCTGAAATAAAGGCGGTCGAGCATTGTACAATTGGAAAACTCGACTCTTAGATAATGTTTTATGGGGTAATTGCCCACTTCACGAAATTCTTTACAAAACAAAGCATTTTTTGATTTTACCGTAAAATAACTAGATGCAAATCTGGTTAATAGAGTGTCTTTATCATCAGTTATTAGCACTTTACCCTAACTGCTATTCGCTCCGACCTCTCGCCCCCGCCCGCTAACGCCGCCGCTCGTGCACTAACAATTTCGTGCCTACGTTAACCAGATTTATATGCGGTATGCGCCACATAAGTTTGCGGGTAATTTCCGCCTAAGACCACCAATTTGTTACCAGTGGTAACAGCAGGGATTTATTTCTCCATCTTTTACCAGTGGGAACTAATAGGAATAAAAATTGATGGTATAATCTACTGGGATTTCAATTTCCCAGTAAAATCGTGCGTATCGTCATGCAATTTCAAGGAAAACCATCGCGATACGTAAAGAAAAATTGTATTGTCACGTATTGTTATGTGTATAAAAATGCAGACGGATGGGTGGATAAAAAAAACCTACTGTTATCCGGAATGAGGTATAAGTAGCTAACATTACACACAAGCTTATGTGGCCTGTAGTGTAAGGTCCAGTCTAACTATATATCTAACTATACTAGGTTAGTATGCGTTGGAAAAGGACGGCATGTGTCTCAGCAATTAAAGCTAGCATAAGTAGCGTTTGTGGATTCAGAATGATATTGTGTGTATATGCATTTCCTTTATGATTTTATGTGGTGATTAAAAAGTTAGAACATCATAAGTAGGTGGACAATCATACGAACCTATATCACAGCGTAAACGAAATTCGTTGTGCTACGAGAAAATCGACAAGTCACTTGAGCAACAAAATGAACCATGACAAATCAGTTGTATGATGCAATAAATATGAATAGTGTGCGACAAAAACAAACCATGAAAAATTCGGTGTGTACAGGATGGCCATATAATTGTATGGTTAATTTTGTACCTCAGTGGGATTTTATCAACTTTTTGACTTCTGGTTCTGGTAATTTTAAGAACAAGCTATTTTTAATAAAAACATAGTCTAACTTTTTGGTCTCCACCCCTATATGTGTGTAACTTATTGTTTTTCGCATTCAATGCGTATTTTATTAGAATAATCAGTTTGATCGAACAAGTGCCCGTGTACATAATTAATAATAATAATTTAAAAGTGCTCTATATCTTGTTGTAGGCGTCTACAGAGTTACTTGTATTAATAAAACGTTTAAATATTTAGTGAGCGTTTTATTAAAGCGTCTTTCGGACGCACTAAACATCGTTTTTTTTATTATACAGGTGACATTTTAATCAGTGTCCAATTTTTTTGTAGGCATTTGGTATCTAAGACTCCATTTTTGAAAAATGGAGTATTTTTTAAATTATGAATTGTCTGCGTGGTTACTGGGCATTCAGTACCGCGCGGAGCGGGGCGGGGCCGAGGGAGGGGAGGCGTGCCGTGCGCAAACCTTACTACCCGCTGAGGTGCCCGCGCGGTAAGGTTTTTTTGGGATAACTTTAAGCAGCAATTACTATTTTTTTTGTACTGAATGATATGAAACAACAAGAAAACCTAATTTATAATTTTGCTGAAGAATCATAAGTACTTGAATTTGGACACTGATTAAAATGTCACCCTGTGTAATGCAAACCAAATGTGACAGAAGCAACTACTAGCCGAATAATATACATCTGACATCTATCTCTTTGTTTTCCCCGTCGACTAAAAATATGCGCTTCGCTACTTTCTACTGCCACGGTTGGCGGGCCGACGAGGCGAGGTCTTATTTCATGTATTGATTGACCTTTACTTACGGGATTTTTTGATGAACTGTACATTATCCAATCAATCATTATCCCTTCATCTATGTTTGATCAGGATCCTTACCCGAATTTTTGGTCACCTTTTTGCATTTTTTTTAATACATAATTTATTATTTCTTATGCGGCGCGACCGAGGCTTGAACCCACTATTTTGTTAACCCACCACAGACGAAAGATTATAAACCAGCGGAGCAGCCAAACCCTCGTCCAAAGCCATTGACTTACTATTACTACGTACAGACTGGCCACCTAGAATATTTTTCTAGAATTCTTTCACCAGGCAGCCATCTTGGAATGGGGTTGGCAACTGTCAAATGTTTGACTAGATGGCGCCATCATAGGTTTTACCTAATCACTAGCCTTTTTCGATGGGATTTGGCTTAAACGGCTGGATTCAAAACAAGGAAATTCCGAAAAAAAAACAAGAACAATGACTGGTAGGACTGACGGTAAAACCAAAACCTATGATGGCGCCATCTGCAAAATCTTCGCCCGGCCAACCCCATTGAGTACTTACCTACTATTTAGCGTGTATTTAGCTAACACTGTGCAATGTCCCATGGAAGTAGTTTACCATTAGCAAACTTATGCTAGGGGATGAACTCCCCACCGAGCCATGTACATTGGTCCATTTTGCACGCAATGTTAGGAAAATCGCGTTACGGAGACTATTCCACACAAAATACTCGTAGCTACTATGTGAATTTTTGAAACCCAACCGAGTCGACCGACTTAGAAAGCTGTGCGACAAAAAAATAACCATAGATTTGGGTCATTTGTTGTCGCACGAACGGAACACGACTTCTTCGTTTTGTACACGGTTCATATTAGGTTAACCTTCAAAATGCAATTTATTAGGAAAACGTAGATAAAACTAAGCACTGTTTTCAGTAAAAATATTGTTTTTTACTAGTGTACCTAATGCTTACCATGAAAATTAAACAGTTAATCCTATTTAAAACTTAAAAACACATTTCAAAACAGTTCATACAAATCTGTACGCACAGCACTAAAATAAGACATTCTGCACAAGCTTGTGCAGTTTGGAAGCAAGCAACATCATTGCAGCTACAATTACAACAGTCACAACATTTTGCCGGTACATCATTGTTTTGCGTCGCGAAACCGTTTTCTGGTTGTTGTGTCACAACACTACTGCCGCCATTATTTGATTCCTCTTCAATAAACTTTGTGATGACGTCATTGTTATTTTCATTCATCACTAAACGCTCCTTAGGTAGTCTTGTTTCAATATCATAATGTTCTAATTCGATGACGTTATCATTTTCACGTTTCGCATCCAAACTGTTTTCGTGTCGCTTTGTCACAACACTAATATCGATTCCGTCATTTAATTCATCTAGGATGTCATTATTCGACCCGGATGTCACACTCACGCGACGCTTTACACAATCATTTGGGCCTGATTCCTCGCATTTTGATACTTTCTGTTCTTCTTCACTAACACTCGTGATGTCATCTTTTGAATTTGCGGTATTTTTATCTCGTATACTCAATTCCATTTTTGAATGTGTATTGGTATTCACGAATAATAATTGTATTGGATGCACAAGATAATTCCACTAAAACAAGCCAAATTTCAACTTATAACTATACAACAAACGCAATTGGCATAACCACTATAAGTCTGTAAGTATAACAAGCACAATACGGTTGCTAATATTTACATCGCAGATCTGTTCAAAACAAATGAACGTCCTTGGTACAAATGCCGTTACTCACTGAGTGGAGCCAAGTAAAATGGTAGCGCAACTATTTAGCGCGTCGGGCGTTTGACCCTGCACTATTGTTAATCAAATAAGTACTTCCAAATATAACCTAACCAATAGGTAGGTACCTAAGTATGCCAAGATAACATATGGCTTTCCTCCCTTCACTCATAAAAGTATCCTCTGAATTGAAACAAACAATTGCATTTGATTACCTATCTAGTTCCAAAATTTGATTTACCTAGTCGAATTTTCATCCATCGTGAATAGCGAAATGAAATGAATGAATGATGAAATGTCTCCGTAGTCTTTTTGCAAGCCATTATTCACGTTTATACATACCTAAGATGAAATGTAAGTAAGTACCTAACTAAAATGAATCTTGTAAATCTCTTTTCACCCGTGAATTCCTGCCGTATCGATTTGAAACTTTGCAAGTAGGTACCTATGTACAGGTAATACCTACAGATGGCAATATTATAATTGAGTAAAATCAACTTGATCTGGCGATGGAGCCAGAAGGAACTCTTCCATGGTTAACAATAAATAAACCCTTGAAAGTGTACGGATTGACTACAATGCTACGGGCCCTGACAATATTCATTTTATTTACCTTTCTAAAAGAGCTGAACGCGGCGCATCATTAGAAAACAGCACTGTATTTATCCCGTCAATACGAAAACAACCGAAGTACCAAAGCTTTGTAAATAATCTTCTTGACACCAGAGACAGCGTTTTTAGGCACTGACGTATCGTCTTTATATATACTACCGTAATTTTTACTTGGCTGATTGGTTACGTTCAAGTCCGTTTCGTTTGTGGCGGGTAGATTGGATTACATGTTGACAACAGTGTCTTTTTATGATTAGAAAATAACTTTGGAACTGTGTAATGACTGTTTAACATAGTAATGTGTTGTGCGTTGTGCAGGTAGGTTTATTGTTGAGTATCAATGTTAGGAGTCCGTATCGGCCCGGCAAAAGTTCGATTGTAGGTATATTACCCGTCTCCCGAGCGCGCCAGCGCAGGTGTCGTGGTGGGGGTCGAGCGAGGCTGCTAGGTCAGCGTAGAAAAGTTTTGTTACTTTAACCGTTTTATCTGAGTTTTTCGTTACTTAATATTTGTGTTGAACTTAACAGTCAGGTAAGGCAGCAGCACTTTTCGTTTCTTTTCTAAAATGGGACGGCCGCGACATACTCTCGATTTTCTCGCACTATACCTCTTGTTCCAAGTGTTCTAATAAGAGAGAGACGGATCGTACGAGAAAAATTGAGAGAGCTCGCGCGCCGTCGTGTAATAGCCGTGCAGCACACAAAAATCGAGAGTATGTCACGGCCGCCTCATGATCGACGTGCTGTCTCGCCCTATCTCATCGGTTAGTAACAATCTTGCAGTCCACTTCGCAGGACCGTTTGAATGCGGCAATTTTCGCTTTCTTACTGTTAACTGGCCACACTGAATGAAAATGTAGTTGCAAAACACCGGTTTAAAAAAAAATACAGAATTACAGTGTAAAATATTAATACAATGTTCCTTAGCATATATTTTTTAATTATCGTTTAAATTTATTTGTATGAAATTTGTGAGAAAAAAAAACTTGGCAGATCATGCAAATTCCATGGTCCAAATTGTGATTTTCATGCAATTAGTCCGTACAACTCGTTTGACGGTTGGAACATGCATCCACACTATAGCAATTAGTCAGATTCTGATGAATTGGGACTGACAAATCACTTAATGTGGATGGCCCATAACAATCGACCGTCCTGACATTGTGTGCGTCCCTGCACACGACCCCAGGTGGTAACCTAACAATCGGGTATCTTGGCCAGAACCTGAAACATTACGTTAATGTCTTACATAATAGGATGCATGTTTAAAACAGATCGTTAAATTTATTCATCGAGCAAGGAAAACTAAATTTTTACTTTCTGATTATTTAACTAAACAGCGACAGAAAAATATCTAATTATTACTTAGTAAATGACTTTCCATCCTTAAATAGTTTAAATATATACTATGTATATAATCTAACCACATCCGCAATCGATTTGCTTAAATATAGTAAACACAAACGATATTGTGTTAAAGTCTGGTCAGGGAAAGATGATAATAGAAAACCGCGGCAAATTAAAAAAAAAACAGCTTGTTGCAACACTGTGTATAACGCGATAAAAATAAAAGTGATACTTGAACAATTATTATATTTCTTCCTTTCTCAAAATGCAAGTGATCAATAGAAGGATGTAAAGTTATATCAAATATTACTCTTTAGTTTAACTCTACTTTATATTTAGGAAGATTATTCAAAACCACTCTTCAAAATTTTTATTTTGACGAGACATGATAATTGAACTTTGTATGATATTCTTCAATGTTAATAATATTAGCAGTAGGTAACCCTTTAATTCTCTTAGAAAGCAAAAACAGTCCAATTTATTGTGGAACAGTTACGTTCTTAGTTCGCGTATCAAGTATCAAGATTAGGACATCACACTAGTTTAAAGCATTTGACACATTTGACAATCATATTACTGTTGCCATAGTTTAGTTTAGTTTAGTTTATTTTATCTCAGTATACAAATTTCACATAACACTTTACATTTGCTTATGCTACTCGTCATATAGTGATCGTTATAAATAGTCATAATAACTTAAAAATGTGGAATATTTAATAAACAATGTTCACCGTATATACAAAATATATAGCTGCATTTAAAATAATGTAATAATATTAATAGATGTTGCAAAGAATTTAAACCAACAATGTTGTACCTGGGTGCAGGTACCAATCATAACATGTCACAAGTTAATAATCGAAAATAAAAATGAAAATGTGGTACCCATGAAGTACCTATCAAGTATATAAATTTACAATGATGTCAAGTAAAAACAAATAATAGCAAACAAAAATGAAAATAAATAAACAGGTAATAAATACAGACAAATCAAAATCATTCAAAAAAAAAAAAAAAAAATTTCAAATTGGTTCTCAATTTATTTAATAACTTTGATGTACTCGTCTACCGAGTAAAATGACTTTTCCAACAAAAGGTTCTTCAATCTGCGTTTAAATGTCACCTCGCATGTTTCACTCTTTATGTCAGCGGGAAGGTGCTCGTAGTATGTCGGCCCGATAACCCGTGCGTTTTTGGCGTGAAGTGCCGTGCGACGCGGTACTGTTCTAAGTTTTCCCGTGCTGCGAAGGCACTTACCCGTCACTTCCACTCGCTTGAACTGAGGCAGGTGCCTTTTTGTGTACATAATGACCTCGAAGAGATACTGGGAGTAATGCGTCATGATTCGGTGCTCGGTAAACAGAGTCTTGCAGGACTGCCTCTGATTGAGGCCAAGCATGGTCCGCAGAGCCCGTTTTTGCATGCGCATCACCCTCCCAGCGTCGGTCGAGTTGCCCCATAGGATTACGCCATATGTCATAAGCGAGTGGAAGTCAGAAAAGTATACTTGCCTCAGCGCATCACGGGAAACCAACGGCTTTAATTTGCGCAATGCAAATACTGCGCCGCCTAGTTTATTACACAGCAAGTCTACGTGCTGTTTCCAATTTAATGTGGGGTCTACCGTAAAGCCTAAGAACTTGCACTTATCGCTCATGGGTATCGGGCACTGGATACTTACGCTCGGAGCACACCTACTAGAGAACACATATAAAAAGTTCCATAAAAACTCATTCTCATCTTTTCATTTGCCAGACTTTGTGAACGATTTTTGGCAATATTTAACATTGTGAACCAGATAACAGACATAAATTGTCATAATATAACTTTTGACACATTACTCGAATATATTTTTAAATAAAAACCATCAGTAATCGATTAAACAACTTTAAATAAATAACTTAACAAAAGCCAAATCGATTTTCTGGCACTAAATATAGTGAACCCATACAATCGATTAATTTGGGTTAACAAAGCGAAATCAAGACCGATCCATTAAGTCATGACAAGCTGAGGATACGAGTATTCTGACGATCGATTTATCAGAATACCTTTATTCCCTGACGATCGATTAATGCATGTACGAGCCGATCGATTAATGCTCAAATCTTGTACATCTTTGATGAGTCAATCAAGAACAACTAACTATGATGGCCAGGAATGATTCAATTCTCACGGTTACTAATTATACTACTAACAATAAATAAAAACATCTGCCGTTATTTGCGCTGTAAGCAGTACACGAACCAACTCGATTCTCGTGACTCAAGACAGCATTAATCTTTTCAACCCATTCACCGCCACGGCCCTCCAGCTTGAACGTACTCGACACGCCACCATACATTCATAAACTACCCGGCCGCAATCACAACACGTAGACGTCATATGGCGCCGCTGACGTGCAAAAGATTTTGCCGCCCGCGTTGGATAGTTTCATGCATCATTTCGTTTTAACCAGTGTGTAAGATAATAATCTTTTAAAACATATTTAAGTATTAAAATGTATAAATTAAGAGAACATCCATTTACTGTCTGGGCAAACCAAATGAAGCCAACACAGACATTGAATTTGCTTATTTAACTAAGATTATAGGAACAAAGGAAATAAAAAGCTACTAATAATTCATAAATATTTATTGTTTATAATAAACTATCATCAACTAATTAATTATAACATTATTTTGCTTGTGATACTCTACGAAACATGCCCCTTGACATAACCCCGGTTGTCGTGGACATTTCGGACAAAAGTCGCCCGTCTCTACACGTTTGTTATGTTTCCTCCAACAGACCACGCATCTTTTTCGTTTTAATCTGTTTGTTTCTAGGTGTCTTGGCAATTTGAATGATACGTGATAGTCTGATGGAGGACGCGGGAGACAATTGGCAATTTCCCGACTTGAAACCAATGCCCGAATAATATGTTTTCTGAAATCACACAAGGGCATTGGTTTCTCTCCAAATCTATTATATAGAGAGTGCGCGTTACATAGCATTGTACTAAATACATGCACTCCCAATTTCAAATACCACCTAAGGGTTTTATGTTCTGGGTTATAGTACGCCATCATTTGGTCGTGCTTATCTACGCCTCCCATATGTTTGTTGTAGTTAAGCACGACTCCAGGCTTGGCTTTTACATTATTATTGGCGGAAAGGTAATCCTGCCATTCACTATTGTGTTCCGTTGAAATCATTAGCACCTCTCTCCGGTCATTCCATTTCATTATACATACTCCTTTGTCATTATACATCGAGATTTTTTCATTTTTTGCTAACTTTTTTTTTAATATTTCTGGCGGATTACCTTTCCTATTGGAACGTAGGGTTCCAGTGACATGGGTATTAGAATCTACTAAATAATTTGCCAAGTCGACGGAGCTATAAAAATTATCCATATACACTGAATGCCCTACGCCCAATTTCCCTTCTAATAAATCTTTCACAATCTTCGTTACATGATTTTTACCTCCTAATCGGGTGTCGCATTTTCCCCCATACACAATCATTTTTATAACATAACCAAATTGATCTGTAAGTAAGTATAATTTTACGCCATATTTGTTAGCCTTTCCTTTCATAAATTGGCGGAAAGATAATCTACCACGCCACAATACAAGGGATTCATCTATACAGAGTACCTTGGCCGGGTAGTAAATATTGTCCATTATTTTATTAAACAAATTTACAAGACCTGAAATCTTATTTAATCGATTGTCTCCTGTAGTTTCATCATAAAAATTTATGCACCTTAAAATTAACATAAATCTGTTTCTTGACATATGACTACTGAAAAACTTAAAGTCAAACAATTCGTCGGTACTCCAGTAGTCCTCGTATTTATTGCATTTAATTGTTCCCATATGGAATAACAGACCTAAAAATACCCTGAATTCCGAAATGGTTACATCCTTCCATTTCGTAATTCTTGCGTATGCATTATTGTTCGCTTCTATTAATCGTATAGCATATCTATTTATGTTGTTGACTACAAAAACTAGAAAAGTGCTAGTAA
Source organism: Epinotia demarniana (assembly GCA_945867215.1). Taxonomy (NCBI): domain Eukaryota; kingdom Metazoa; phylum Arthropoda; class Insecta; order Lepidoptera; family Tortricidae; genus Epinotia; species Epinotia demarniana. The sequence continues at coordinate 18,723,372 of OX244280.1, forward strand.
ACAACATATCGAAATATTCTTGAGGTTTTTCCTTCCTAGTACCTCTTAATCCAGATGTCTCAATAAATTCCGAAACACTAGACGTTTTTCGTGTAAAGCTCCAATTTGCACTAACACCACTTTCATTCCTGTTTTCATTTGGCGGGGAAGAATATTCTTCTTCTTCCGAATCTGACGAAGAAGAACAGTGACCAGGTTGGATGTCAAACTCATCAGGAGAGCCCTCCAAAAGACTGATCAGTTGAACTTCTGTCATCGTATTTTCACCTTCTATGAAAATAATCGTCCATAATTAATTATATGTCGATAATTAATTACAAGTGACTATTGTTAACTTTCTCATGGGTTTATAATCTGATTTTATGACAAGCTGTTTTATATTTACCGTTTTGTCACGAATAAATGCTTTCTATTCTATATTTAAAAAAACAAGTATGAGATACAACATTTAATATACAACGTGTCCCAAAACTCAACGATAAGCCGGCACCAGAGGATGGAGCTGCTTATGATTAGTCGAGAAAAAATAAGGAAAAAAATATATCTCAAAAAAATATATATATATATATCTTTTGAAAATAATTGCCATAGTGGTGTCAATACTATTTTTTTACACCATGATGATTGAAAGTGGACTGTAAGAAAAAATCTTTCAAAATTGTAGGGACAAAATGAATTTTGATTATTTTTTTGTAAAAACTACATGTATTATGGTATTTTTAAGAACTGTGTTAGATAACAGGGCTACTTAAGTTTCCAAAAACAAAACAAAAACAGTAATATTTGAGTATGTTTTTTTTTCGATGAATTTCATTTTTTTTCTGTAATTTCTAAAATAATTGAGATATATTTTTTTCCTTATTTTTTCTCGACTAATGATAAGCAGCTCCATCCTCTGATGCCGGCTTATCGTTGAGTTTTGGGACACGTTGTATGTATACAAATTTACTATATTTTATTTAAGACTTACCGGTATATGCTGAAGCCGTCTCCAACCCCATTGAGGTAAGATCGTGATCCATGTTTTCAACAGCCAGGTCAGTCGTGAGATGCTGGTTCGGAGCACAAATAGTCACAGCCGGATCGTTCGTGTTAGGCAGGTTCGGAGTAAGGGTATGGATAGCCGGGTCAGTCATATTAAACGGGTTCGAAATACCAATATCCATAGTCGGGTTCATTGTACAAAGTAAAGCACACGCACAACACAGAGACACAACCGAGATCTGGTTTAGTCAACAGGCAAGCCAAGACTGAAGACTATTTTATTTTATACTATTGGCATAATGTAATAATAACTTCAAAGTGCTATAGCGGAACTTTCCCTACTCAGAACCAAGGGATTATCGGTCTATTGTCACTGAAGAATCGTTATCAGTAAGTTGCGGTCAGCTTTGTTATCGTTGCAGCTGCAAATTACACGACAAGTCTTAAGACTAAATTCACATTGTTTATAGGACTCGCCCTACACACAAACAAAGGATTATCGGTCAGGTGTCGCCGAAGAATCAGTGAGTCATTATGCAGCGGTCACATCAAAGCTTATAGGGAGAAGTTAAATTCTGTTATCGTAGCAGCTGCAGTTGACATGATAAGTCTTAAGACGAAATTCTCATTGTTTATGCGTGCTATTGTTTTTACAAACAAATAATTCGTTGCAAAATATTATTCTAGTTTTTTTTTATTTGCAACTGTATTGTTATCGCTACCTACTACTAAAGTTTGTTATCTTGGTTGCTGCTAAAATGGAACAATGCCGTCCATTACCATTTAGTGCAGCAAAATGTGATAACTCAAATTAGATATAAAGAAATATGGACTTAGTTCACTTGACTTAAGGTTTGAAATTGATAAACACAAACGCAGTGCCGAATATTTACCTGCCTCCGCAAGCCATTTCACAACACAGTGTTGTGATGTTTAAAAGTATTGAGAATTAAGTTTATTTTACATTTATTTGATACTATTACGTGATTTGCATTAACGCTAAAGGCTGGAAATAACAATGGAATATAAAAACGTAAGCAGACACGTTTAGTCACGACCTATACTTTTAGGGCCATAAAAGTAGACTTTCTAAATTTAACTTTATAAAACGAAATATAACCGATGATAGACATAGCCTTTGAGAGCAGAATCTGATAAAAAAAATATCATAATATCTATTTCACAAATAGTTGCGAACAAAAACATTTTAACGTCACAGTGACGTGATCGGTGTCTAGCGGGTGTTCCGCAATCACGTCAACGTGTTGTGATTGGCGCTGAATGGGTTAATTGAATCACAACCAATCAATTACCGTATACTGATCGCAAACCAATCAATTCTTGCGATCAGTACGTACTACCGTAGGATACGAACCAGTTCAATTCTCGTACCCCATAGTCGTATATTGCTGTAGCAGCACACGAACCAACCAGTTCTCGTGCACTTGCTCAGTTCAATTCTCGTACCCCATGGTCGTATATTGTTGTAGCAGCACACGAACCAATCAGTTCTCGTGCACTTGCTCCGTAACAACGAATGATATTGTGTATGTAATTGTTAATACATTTCATACGACTAAATCAAACTTTAATTATAATTCGATTCCCTGCCAGAATCATCGGTGTCACTATCACAACTGTCGTAGATGTCATCGATCTTTAGAACTATCACACAAATCCACATTTGCATGCAATCTGCAGCAATGGTTATAAATAGTTCGCCTGTTCTCTGTATCAACTAGACCTGGTATCGGGGCTACAACGTAACGGTCCTTACCCAAGACTTTACTTCACGATATGGATCCATGAAAACTGAACCCGTTGTTAAAACATTTCTTTTTTTTGTACAGTTCTCCTTCACTATAGATACGGGTAGATTTTCTACCTATGTCATACCCCTTTATTGCTGTAGTACCATTGGTCAGTACCATCAATGGAACTAGTGATACACTTATATATTGCTAGTACCATCGATGGTACTGGAGAGACATGTTAGTTTAAGGTATTACTGTAGTACCATTGGACAGTACCATCAATGGAACTAGTGATACACTTATATATTGCTAGTACCATCGATGGTACTGGAGAGACATGTTAGTTTAAGGTATTACTGTAGTACCATTGGACAGTACCATCAATGGAACTAGTGATACACTTATATATTGCTAGTACCATCGATGGTACTGGAGAGACATGTTAGTTTAAGGTATTACTGTAGTACCATTGGACAGTACCATCAATGGAACTAGTGATACACTTATATATTGCTAGTACCATCGATGGTACTGGAGAGACATGTTAGTTTAAGGTATTACTGTAGTACCATTGGACAGTACCATCAATGGAACTAGTGATACACTTATATATTGCTAGTACCATCGATGGTACTGGAGAGACATGTTAGTTTAAGGTATTACTGTAGTACCATTGGTCAGTACCATCAATGGAACTAGTGATACACTTATATATTGCTAGTACCATCGATGGTACTGGAGAGACATGTTAGTTTAAGGTATTACTGTAGTACCATTGGACAGTACCATCAATGGAACTAGTGATACACTTATATATTGCTAGTACCATCGATGGTACTGGAGAGACATGTTAGTTTAAGGTATTACTGTAGTACCATTGGACAGTACCATCAATGGAACTAGTGATACACTTATATATTGCTAGTACCATCGATGGTACTGGAGAGACATGTTAGTTTAAGGTATTACTGTAGTACCATTGGACAGTACCATCAATGGAACTAGTGATACACTTATATATTGCTAGTACCATCGATGGTACTGGAGAGACATGTTAGTTTAAGGTATTACTGTAGTACCATTGGACAGTACCATCAATGGAACTAGTGATACACTTATATATTGCTAGTACCATCGATGGTACTGGAGAGACATGTTAGTTTAAGGTATTACTGTAGTACCATTGGACAGTACCATCAATGGAACTAGTGATACACTTATATATTGCTAGTACCATCGATGGTACTGGAGAGACATGTTAGTTTAAGGTATTACTGTAGTACCATTGGACAGTACCATCAATGGAACTAGTGATACACTTATATATTGCTAGTACCATCGATGGTACTGGAGAGACATGTTAGTTTAAGGTATTACTGTAGTACCATTGGACAGTACCATCAATGGAACTAGTGATACACTTATATATTGCTAGTACCATCGATGGTACTGGAGAGACATGTTAGTTTAAGGTATTACTGTAGTACCATTGGACAGTACCATCAATGGAACTAGTGACACATTTGTAAATCGGTTGAAATATAGTACCGAACTACCGATACTCTTTTAGTAGCAACAGTTCGGTCGGTAATATATTTTTTTACGCATAAGTAAGGTCGGTGTAGGTAGGTACGACGACGAGCGAAGCGAGGAGGAGTGTTAGACATACTGCGACCCTACAGCGCGAACCGAGCGAGCGAAGCGAGCGTGCCGCGGTAGCGGCCGGCGAAGCGCCAAAACCGAAAATGTGTTTTTTCGCTTCCTCATATTAAATGCTCGGTTCTGGCGCTTCGCCGGCCGCTGCCGCGGCACGCTCGCTTCGCACGCTCGGCTCGCGCTGTAGGGTCGCAGTACACCTAACACTCCTCCTCGCTTCGCTCGTCGTCGTACCAAACGGAGACCTGCCTTAGGGTATGTCGAATTGGCCTTTTGCGTTTTTGGTCATATGCGTCGGGACTCCCGACTCGGGAGGTACGTTAATGTGTTATAATGTGTCACGTTTTATTCTTAGAATATTACAAAGAGTATCGGTATTTCTAACTAGTCGTTAAGAAAAAAAGAATAAACAATAAAGAATTTACATACATACATTTTGGTTTTGAATGTATCACTTGTACCATTGCCATTCGTATAACAAGTAAACCCTGGACAATTGCATTAGTGTAGTTTTTACAGGTACTAACGTTACATAAATGTGTCACTAGTTCCATTGATGGTACTGTTCAATGGTACAGTCGACGTCAAAGATATCTTTACAATTGAGTGTTACAAAAATACCTTTACATTTAAATAAGTTTCCACACTACATGACAAAAACTAACTTACATCGCACATTACAGTTTCATCTTTTCACTTAATGCACCAAAGTTCTGTTTACCATCAGTCTTTCATAGAAACATTTACACACATTGGGACATAATAGGTTTACATTACATGTTACAAAATAACATTTCCTGTCAATTTGCCTTAAATATGTTTACATTTGCAGTGGCACTTCAAACTTTACGCTTGTGGGGACATAAATAAATAACACAGCGATTGACACAGCGTGTTATCAAGAAACAGATTGATCGTCTGGTACTCTGCGGTTAAGCAGGGAAACACGTAATTTGCTCTGACAAAAGCAGTTTTCCGTTGCCCTGAGAAGGACAGTTTGTATGTCCGGAGCCTGAAGCACCCTCGTCAGATTCTTCGTGTCTTCCAGCACCGAGCGCGGAGAGCGGAGCACGGCGATCGACGACGATGTTCACTCCACGGCGGCCGACGAGCGAAAGGACTGGCGCCGGCGCAGAGCGTAGTTTTATTCACCCGACCTATGACCTCGCGCATGCGCCGTGGCAGGCGCACTTTCCCCGCGCGGGGGGGCTATCTCTGTCTCACTCGCGCGTATCCGTCCCGCTCTAATTTGTTGCGGATTAATACCGTGTCTAGTTGTAAGCTTTTTTGTTGTATATAGTTAGGCCTATTTGTAAATAAAATTCATTCTAGTATCCAGCAGTCTACAGTAAACAACAAGAGTTTCACTACAAGCCTCCAGCCTAATATCCCTGAAGCAACCTCAATCTAAATCAGCTGAACCACCAAACAGCTAAACGCTCAAGCGTACTTTTCTTTACTTACACCTGTTGCTACATAAATATCTTTACAGTTTGACACGAACCTCGGTTCTTATTTCAAATAATGACAATCACCGAAAACAGTACCATACTGTCAAATATTTCTGTCTCTTTCATTTTGGGCGTGACGTCAACGACGACATTTTTTTCTGTATGAGGAAAGTCTTCGAAGAAGAGGCCGACACAGAAAAGTGAAAAATTACGCGTCAAAAAAAAATCCTACTTGTTTTCTAATCGGGATACGTACAGATTATGGCGTTAATTAAACGGGTAATTGAAGCGTATGCGTTATACAATGAGAAATCCTTTATTTTGTTGTATGTTATGTGTAAGAAGGATAAATTGTTGCGCGCCATTATAGGTAATTTCACAAATATTTGTAAACATTTTTAAGGTGGTACGACGACCATGCAAAACGTCTTTTACATTCACGGGTTAATGGCGCGATATTTTAAGAAACTTAAGTAACAAAATCTTTCATAAATTGGATTTCCATTTGCGCGAAATTCCCCCTTTCCTAAGACTTTTTTGGCGCCATTTTTTTTTACTTTTGTATGGACCAGGTGGCTTCAGTCGGCCAATGCTCCATACAAATATAGAAAAATCGCCTCAAAAAAATTGTTCTCTTAGTTTATTCTGATCAGAACACGATGCATGTTATGCCGCTTTCGGTCACTTTCGAAACCATTACAGAAAACGGAATCATTTGTCTTGTTTGGAAACCAGGTTTCCTAAAAATAAATCACAGTCTGTTTTAGAAACTCCTACCGAATACGGAATGTTAAATCTGCTTTCGAAACCTCAAAAATATCAACTTTTTTGATGTAAGGTATAAGAGTAAATGATGTCGTGCCTACATCATTTTTCGTCGTTTTATCTTTACGTTAGCGATGTCGACGGAGCCCCGCTCCGCGGGGCTCCTATTTCTCGTCTGTTTGCCCTTCGGAAGCAGATTTAACATTCCGTATTCGGTAGAAGTTTCTAAAACAGACTGTGATTTATTTTTAGGAAACCTGGTTTCCAAACAAGACGAATGATTCCGTTTTCTCTACTAGTTTCGAAAATTTGGTTTCGAAAGTGGCCGAAAGGGTTATACCCTTGATCGGTTTCACACCCCATTTTTGGTACACCTTGTATAAAGAACCCGCCAAAAGACAGACAGTCAGACATGGCAAAACTATAAGAGCTAATATAAAAACGACTAATAAATTCCTCTTTTTTTAAGTCGGTTAAAGAGCCGAAATTGATAACAAATATAAGACTCAAATCAAGAAATTAAGGAAGAACTGAATATGACAATTCAATGTCAATATTCAAATTAAGAACCTTTCAATCAACCTGTAAAGATATTTATGTAGCAATAGGTTTCAAGTGCCTTTGCTAATGTAAACATATTTAAGGCACATTGACAGGAAATCTTATTTTGTAACATGCAATGCAAACCTATTATGTCACAATGTGTGTAAATGTTTCTATGGAAGACTGATGGTAAACAGAACTTTGGTGCATTAAGTGAAAAGATGAAACTGTAATGTTCGTTGTAAGTTAGTTTTTGTCATGTAGTGTGTAAACTTATTTAAATGTAAAGGTATTTTTGTAACACTCAATTGTAAAGATATATTTGACCTCGACTGTACTACAGCAATAAAGGGTGTCATACCTCTCTTTTTGGGTTCTCTAAATCATCTCCGAAAATTTTATGTACGAATATCACATCGCAACCAATTTTTCGCATAATGTCATTTCGCCGAATGATTAAGTGTCAACTTATCAAAAGGTTTAGTTTTATTTCCCTACCTCACGATTACCAACTGTATGCTTGGACTTTTTTTCATAAAGTCACTTTTCAAAATGCCACCTTTCGAGTATCAGAATGGGTCAGTTTGACTTATACACGGTGTTTTTTTAACCGTCTTAGAGCCGAAGCCCAGTTAATGTATACATTACAAAGAACTTAAAAAAATGTTTTTTTAAGTTCTTTGTAATGTATACATTAACTGGGCTTCGGCTTTGTTTTTATTTTTTTAGTTTTTTTTTAAATGCATAAAATATTGTTTTTTTTGGAATAATATTAATTTTAATCATCCAGCTGAGTGACCGCAGTGTCCGCTAGCCGCCATCTTGTGTAGATAGGTACGAACTCTAACCGGGTGACTGAACTTCGCTCCGTGCGCCATAGAGAATTTTTCAAACTTAATTACCTTTTATTACTAAAAACTTAATTAAAAAATTATTTTTTTCACGAATGGATAGTACCTTTTGGATACTTTCAGTGGGCTTCGGCTCTAAGACGGTTAAAAAAACACGTTGTATACACCAGATGTTTTATTTAGTAACTAAGTTATGTAACGTATTTACAAAGTGAGTAAGCGCAACCGCTCACTTGTTTTTAGACAATGACGGTACCTAAATTATCGCATCATTGGAGACAAGTGTTTACATCATTACTTTTGGACTGTTGCTTTGTGGAATGTATGTATGTAGGTGTACATGTGTTTTTTTAAACAAACACCTGCCAGTTATTTTAACCTCGCCTAAACCTTACCAGCCAGCGCAGCGTGTCGACGTCACCCCGCTTCGCGGGGTGCCTATTTCCGCTCTAAGGGACACAAGCTAACCCTAACCTAACCTACAAATAATATCACTGTTACGATTGTGTTTTGTTTTTAATACGGGGGCTTCGCCCCCGAACCTCCCTTGGGGGTAACTTCGTCTCCCCATCCCCACTTCCCTCCTTGTAACTTATATAAGAACACGTTGAATAAATGTCTGACTATGTTATGCTGTCTTGTTCTTTGTAGTAATAAGTTGGCTTAATATGTAAGAAAAGGGAACTATTGCACTGACGAAACGTTATTTGGTTAGTAGCTGTTTGTCCAACTGAAAGATTTGCCAAATGATAGGTATGCCAATTTTTTTAATTCATTATAATAATCGACTTGACAATAATTCTACTAGGGATTGCAATCCGGTCCGATTCTCAATCCGGCTGAATCCGGCCGGATTGGAGTTTTTCATCGTGTTTATGAAATATTATACGTTTTGTCTTGTTTACTGGTTCAAGAGTAGACAAACTATCGCAAATAATGTAATAAAACAATGTTTTAGTGCTAAAAATCTACTTTATTAAGGCAATATCAGGCTCACTACAGTCACTACTCACAGTAATAAGTCAAATTGAGCATCTGCTTCAATAACATTCAGCCTTAACCTATTTATAGTTACGCATGAACAATTTGAACATAGGGTAACTCTGTCTTATGTTATGATAAAAACAAAATGACTTTTCTTTTGAAAAAAAATAGTAAAATGTTTTAATGGAAAGGAACAAGGAACTTTTAATCGTCTTAAATGCTAAATCAATAGTATTTTTCACAATCGTGTTATAATAGAGACCTTTTTAATCAAGTACCGTGTTTAGGCCACGAAGCTTGCTGAGTGGCCTAAGTAAGGTACGAGATTAAAAAGCTTGATTATGACAGTATTGTGAACAATACTTTTTGTACGAGTTCATTAAAATTAATAATTTAAGTCATTAATACGAAAACTAAATATCGCTTCGTAAGTACTATATTGTCTAGTTCTCATATCCGACTTCTTTTACACAAGATAATCCATAGATAATCACACCACCGGCGTCCGTAATGTTGCAGTACTGTGCTGTGATTGGCCAATCACAAGGCGCAGTTTATTTTTATTTTTTTCATGCCCTGGATATAGCAGCCAGTTTAAGTAGATTTTTGACAGACGACGCGACGCTGCATCGTACCGAAACGCCATAGATTGGCAATTTTGTATCGGACACATATTATTGAAATACGAAGTTCTATTTTCAAATTTTTTTCGATTGTCTAGAGCGTATCGAAAAAGTTATTTCGGTTGTTTCGGAACTAACATAGACTATTCAATGACGAAAAGAGTGACGTTGCAGTATTCTCTATGAAATCTTAATACACAGATTTTAATCGACGAGTACAAAAAGTATTAAGTATAAGTAATTTGGTAATTGGAGATCATTATCGTGCTTGGAACTTTGAGATCACTTCGTTTTCTTTACTATACAATATTTAATATTCAATCAACTTTATTAAAACTAAGAGACAAAATCAACAATAATAAAATTAAACCCGTAAAATACAACCCGAATAAAGAACATTAATCATAAACAACAAACACACATCAATAATATCATAATATCACATTAATTGCACTTTAGTATACGTTATAAAAACGTTAATCAAAAACAATATTATTAAACGTTTTAAAAGAAAGATTTTTTCAAAGAATAAATTTCTGAGATCATTAATCAAAACAAAGGTTAATTAGGATTACTTATTAACTATTAAATATTTATATGCCAACGGCACCAATGGGCAAACTTAAGTGGAAGGCTGGAAGCTGAACGCTCGCAAAAGCAATACGCGAGTTTTATTTATCATTGTACAATGTTAAGATAAAGATAAAGATAAAGATAAAATCATTTATTTGTCCAACATAGGTTACAGGATGTTACAGAATGTGGTCAGTTTCACTATGTGGCGCCTTACGGCTTACAAATTGTTGAGCATGCATGTCAAAGTCACTATCATTTATATATTCATTTATGGTATAATAACTTCTATGAGCTAGAACATTTTTTAAGGCTTTTTTAAATATATGTAGTTGGTCTATTGAAATTAAACACTTTGGTAATTTATTAAATATCTTCGGAGCCATTGCAACTACATTTTTTTGGAATAACTTTGTTTTGGGTATCATTGGGTATTTTATTTTATGTTTTAAACGAGTGCTCTTAAGGTTTAGGTACAGATGGGAGTTACATTTCACGAAAACACACATTTCATATATATATAAACTAGGAAGAGTTAGGATCTTAAGTCTTTGAAAGTGGGGCTTACAAGATTCCAAAGAGTTGATACCACATAAAGATCTTAGACACCTTTTCTGCGCTCGAAATGCAATTTCTCGATCTGTCGAGTTCCCCCAGAATATTATACCGTATCTTAAAGTTGATGTCACAAATGCATGGTATGCAGTAAGCACTGCAGCTAGATTAACTTTTTTTCTTAAATTATATAATGCATAGGAGAATTGATTTAATTTCTTACATATAGAGTCAATTTGATATTTCCATGTCAACTTATCATCTACATTTAATCCTAAAAACTTTGTTATGTCAGTGTCTTCAATTTTTTGTCCTTTATAAGCTATTGTAAGATTAGGCACGTAATTCGTTCTCTGCTGAAATGTCATGAGTTTTGTTTTACTTAAGTTAATGTTCAAATTATTTTTTGTTAACCATTCTATAATTGTATTTAATGTCTTGTTGATATCAGCTTCATAAGATTTCAAATTTTTCCCAGAGAAGATTACAGTACTATCGTCGGCAAAGAGAACCATGGGGTGGTCAATTGTGTTAGGCATGTCATTTATATAAATGAGAAACAGCAGAGGTCCTAAAACACTTCCCTGTGGTACGCCATAACGGATTTCTCGTACATCCGATGAGTAGATCTGTTCCGTTTTTGTCTTGTAACATATTTTACTTATTTGAGTTGTTTGTCTTCTGTTGCTTAAATAAGATTGAATTAAAGAATGGATATTACCACGTATTCCGTAGCGATACAGCTTATCTAAAAGTATTCTATGGTCAACATAGTCAAACGCCTTTGACATGTCCATATACAACGCAGATACTGGGATCCTTTTATCCATATTCTTTAGAACAGTTTCTACTAAGTCATGTTGATAGCATGATGAAAGATAGCCATGTTGATCGTCATGTTTTTACGGAAACCTTTTTGCTCATTTACAAACAAATTATTGTGTTCAAAGTAGCCAGATACACTATTATAAATATACTTTTCTATAATTTTTGAGAAAATAGGAATAAGCGCTATGGGTCTGTAATTATTCATGTCTTCTTTGCTATGTTTTTTGTGTAGAGGTTTTATAATTGTTAGTTTCAATTATTCTGGAAAACGTCCACAAATAATGCACAAATTTACGATATGACTAAGTAGAGGTGAAATTATATCAGATACTTTTTTTACTATATATGTACTTACGCCATCGAACCCAGTGCTGTTTGTATTCCTCAAGCCATTTATTATTTTTAGAATGTCATCAGAAGTAGTAGGTTGCATGAAAATAGAATTAAGAGAATTGAATGTCAAATTGTTATTTAAATAGATATTAGATTTGTTAGAATTTGAATTATTATTTAGTATATTAATTGGTTGAATTTGGTCAATAAAATGATTGTTGAATTCTTGCGCAATATTTTTTGGATTACAAGTTTGTATATTATTATGTGTACATATTTCTGAAATATTAAGTTAAATAAAAAATAAAAAAATACCATCCAGTATCCAATGTGTACAAATATCTGAATGAATGTTTATTTTTCTCTGCGTATGTTCGTCTGCAGTATCGTATATTAATTTTTTTTCGGGTCCACCGGATCCGGTCCGGATCCGGTAAAATTTTACCGGATCCGGTGGCCGCCAAAAAGTACCGGATCCGGCCGGATTACCGGATCCGCCGGACCGGATTGCAATCCCTAAATTCTACCAAATGAATCTGTTGTCATACAAAAATTTGCCATTAGTTAGTTGTCAAGGTGAATCATCGGCGAAAAGTTGGTTGGCAAGTGAAATTCGGACATAATAAATTCGGAGAAAAGGCAGAACCCCCTCTTTTTGTTTAACCTGATCGCGATCTATCCTAGCCTTAACGCTGTCACGGATCTCCATCAAGTCATCATCCCTACGGGTTTCTGCTGTGACATCCTTCAGTATAGGATTAAATTCGCCGTTCATGCGAGTTCCGATCATCACCTCCGATGGTGTTATACCTATGGTTTTCTGAATAGTATTGTTGAGCCCCATTGCACACGTCCTAGATGGCTGTCCCAGCTCTTCTCAACACGTTTTATGCTCAGATCCTTAAGGGAACCGATAACTGTACGGTTGTACCGCTCAACCTGTCTGCTGGACCTCGGGCTCGCAACTTCATTTCAAACGTCTTTGATTCCCTTGTCTAAGTAATACCGTTTGAACGCATGTGTGAAAAACTGTCTAAATTGTGCTGAAAATATCTTCTAAGGCCCTAGTTACGTTTTAGCATTAGTGTTTCTACGGACTTGAGTAAACCGAATTCAGTGGGGCCGTCAACAACTACGAGCAATTAAGTAAAAGTCCAAGGTCATATAAAGCGTGTGGAAAGGAATCTCTACTTTTGTGATGGGATGTAGTAACCCTTGCGCGAGCGCTGGAACTGCCTTTGCACATGCACAACTAATGCAAGCGCTCACGTACTTCTTGACGAACCTGGACATTTTTAGGGAACCAATAGTTACTTTGAATTCTTTCTAAGGTTTTCTCAACCCCAAAACGTCCAATGTCATCGTGATTGCACTTGTCACCTTGCACCCCTTGGCACTACCCATCCGACCTTCTCTTCGTCCCCGTCTAAATATCGAAATAGGTTGCCGTCTTTGATAACGAAATTCTGTTAAATGTATCGAAGCCCTTTCTCATCTAGATCGCTCTTCAAAAAGCTCGTTATCCTACCCAGCTCCGAGTCTCCTAACTGAAGCGTGTAAAGCCATTCCTCGCTACCAAATAGAGATTATGGCTGGAACGTGATCGTAGAGACACTCTGATGGTTCCACAGGATTCCGGGACAATGCGTCAACGTGGCTCATTCTAGCGCCGAACCTGAACTCAATAGTGCAATAGAATTCCTGTAAAGTCAGCCATCAGTTGTGCTATTCCTGGAATTAAATCCAGTTTTGGAAACGTCGAACGCAATACACTGCAGTCAGTGACAACCTTGAATTCCTTTCCTAATATATAAACCCTAAACTTACAAAGGGACCAAACCACCGCCAGAGTTTCCAAGTTCTTTTCTTCTGGGGAAGTTTGTCTACTGTAAAATGCCACAGGGTGAACATTCTTAGAGCCCCGTAATGTCCCGCTAATGTCTAACCTACTTGTAACCGTGTGCAGTTCCAAATCTGCGTTAGGGTCATATATAGCACACTGAGAAAAATGTCGTTTTGGCTTCATTTTAAAATACCATTAAATTGATCTGGAATATAATTAATTACATTAAAATAAAGTGACCATAGGAAAATACTAAGCTAGAATTCTACCATATAACGAAATAATCGAATATCTATTTGAAGTAATTCAATAATGTGGTGACCTTTCATCGTAAGATTTAATCACCGAATATAATATTACTATCTGGAATACAATATCGTGCTGTCCTATTAAAATAAAACTATATTACAGAAATTCGATGAATCTCCAGAAAAATATAATATTTATATTACACGAGGAAACTGTCACCATATTGTATTAAGAAATTCCTAGTAAAATTGCAGAACGTTAATTGAAATACGGTGAAGGCACCGTACTGAAGTAAGATAGAATTAGTATGACTTGTCATATTATTTACATTGCTGTCATACATCTTTTCGAAGACTGGTAATTCTGAAATATCATAACATCCTAATTATATACAAAGCTATCACCGAAAAATACGGTGACACGTACAACGAATGATTATGAAATCATACTTTACGAAGAACGTTCTAAAATTCGCCGCAGTTGGCCGGCCAAGGGATGCGTCTCACCCGTCACTCCCATCAGTAGCCACTTATTTCTCAACGAATGCGCACGTGCGACTGTGACAACGAGCTGACAACCGATAATACTATAGTGTTTTGAAAACTGTGTGATGCATCATAACCCACGGCAGATTTACTGCAGAGATGGGCTTTGGCCAGTTATATTGAGAATCTCACTGCATGCGTTTTCGAGCTTCTCAAAATTCGACCCGCAGATTATGTGAGGCATCTTGTTCCCATGGCAGAATGTTCGCATACATTTTCTACTTTAATGGTATAAAAAGTTTTTTATAGAATTTACTGACGCAAACCACAAAAACAAACTTTATTTTACGGTATTGAAATAAAAAATACATTGAATGCAATAATGCAAACCATCTGTCGTGGACTAATAATTATAAATTGATTATTTCGTAGATTAAAATATTATATTTTCTTATTATATATGCCTATTTTGTGCTGTCAATAAAACCCTCAAATTGTAGGAACAAATGCTAGGCATACTACAAAAATATGAGGAAAGAACATAAACAATAGTAGACAAGCATACAAAGATATCAGGAAAGCCTAGATAAGTAGTAGGAGTAAATAATAGGATATTACTGAAATTAAAGGTAGGTAGTAGTATGAAATCATACAAAAATACGATGACGGCATTTAAAGACAATAGGAAGAAACATAAGGATTCATCTTAAGTAGGAGGAAATAGGTACGTAAAAAAGCGTTAAAACTATGAGGAAAGCATACTAAAATATGGTTACTGTCAGATGGTCATATGAGGTCTTCCCACAACGTACGATGACTTTCACCGTAAAAGCTGGTTACAAAGCACGAAATATTTGTCTGCTTCCTACTAAAGGCGTGGTGACAGTTCATCATATGATATCGTGAGCAACAGGGACCGTAGTTTCATCGTAGTTTTTGGTGATATCATTATGCTCTCTACTTTAAGTGAAATCATCATTATTTTTACTGAATTCACCTAAGTTTTTGATGAACAGTTTTCTCAGTGCAAGTACCGGCCTAGTAACTAGAATCGACTTTAACCTTTTCCTTAACAGTCACAGAATTCAGCATACGATAATCTTGTAACCTCTCATTTTGGGGTTACCACCAGCCACCCAGATCGGTTGGCATAAGACTCTAATTAAATATTAAAATAACCTCAGGGCGCCTTGCTACCGGTTACTATTCAAAAGAAACACACATAAGCATTGTAACAAATAATTTATTAAATTAACACACGTTAAATGTTATAAGAAATGGATACACCTTAGGTACACTAACCTTGTCCAAACAGTTTTACACAAACACTATACCACCGATTCTTCAGCTGCAGTAAGGAAGCCGATGTCCTTGGGGGCTTCAAGGTGAGAAGCTCAAATCATCCATGCCACGTAAGCTCTGGACATGTGCAACTGTCTTGCACCACCGAAGACCAGGGAATTTAGTGTAAGCGCCGGATGTACCGTAAACTAAGGACCCATTTTAGGGATTTTCTTCACTCAATAATTAACTGTTACTGTGCCATTACTTTAAACAAGTATTATTAAAATTAAGGTGGCATGTGAGCCTTAAAACTCATTATTTAAATTTATTAAACTTGGCGATCTTCGCCATCTTTTTAGAAGCTTCGCTGCGAGCTTTAGCTAAATTACAGTGTGGGTGCGACCGTTCGCTTTGGGAGCTGCGGTCCAGCGCACTCTCCTCGCCCATGTGGTGTTCAAAATGTGAACTAACGTCACATGTGACGTATGTCCTGCTTAATGTGTGGGAGTATTAAATTATCGACGTAGGCTGCTAACAATGAGAAATAACGCGCGAGATCACTACTAGATGGCGTTAGGATGCACTTATCGATCTACAATAACAATTAAACAGGATTCTTTAGAACAACAAAAATAGTTGTTACAATCTACGCACAACCTTGACCTCGAGCGCAATCTAAAACAGATTCTCGTACGACAGCAGCCTCTTACATATCTCCGAATATTGTGCGCACCTTCTCGTGATGTGATAACCTGTAAGGGCGATAAACAACGGGGCGCTGCCTATTGAGTTTTATGCTCATCACTGTGACGCTGGTACAATCTAGGTCCTTTAAAGAAGAGGCAAAGCAAAATTGGTATCCTCATCTACGCGAAATTGAGCTTCATCAAAGCTCAGCGTATTTAACGACGAGGTTGTTCATTAACAACATTTCAGCACGACAGAACCTGCTTAGACGAATTGCGACAAGATTTAGAACAGGGCAGGATTATGATGTTACTTTCACCCTTGACTGCATGATGAAGTCCCCCGCTGATGATAGTTAGGCTGCTCGTTAGGTCTCCATGTAATATTACTTCTTAGAAGTATATCACCACTGAACAACTGAATATGAATATGAACATGAACGCTGAACGAGTGTTTACCCTAATAGCCCAAGCACTTTATTTCCATTAGTATGGAAACAAATGTAATTTTGGAAATAATTCATAACAGCAGCGTTTTTGTGTGTAACTGATATATTATCATTTAAGTAATTACGTAGACTCAAAATCCACCAAAATATTAGTCATCAAAAAAATCGATATGTAACCAATTCCTGAAAAAACAGGTAGTTTTTCAATAGCTATTTAAATTTTTGTTTTGGTTAATTCACGGGAGCTCTTCAAGAATAATAAACAAATCACACAAAAAACATAATGGATGTGTCACTTATTTTTATATATATTTACTTCCCGGTGAAAATTTTGGTGGATTCTTGGATAAGGCATCTTAGAATAATATATGAAAATTAAACAAACAAAAAAAACGCTGTTATAAATTAATGTTTTAAAAAAACGCAATTTTCCTGGGGTATAACGGATGCTGCATGGATCATAAATATCAACCAACCTGACAGGTGAAAACTTCAGTAGGGCATCACTATCATCGACGAGTTCACAACTATTTAGGCAAGTCGTTCGCAATATCAAAAGCTGCTATCTATTTTTATCCTTATAACCCGATACATTGCATGAGACTGTTCCGTGAAAGTCTGCCTTATAAGCACAAGAACCTCTAGCAAATTATCATCTACGACTCTTTGCACGACATTCCTGTTAAGACTCAAATTTCCTAACGACTGGACTAAGTCATTCCCAAAACCCTTCAATAAGCGTAAGGGCATTGTCGTGAGACAGGCCAAGCTCCCCGGCATCAGATTTCTTAATAAGAGTAACGTCGCTTCCGAAATCTACAAACGCTTTGAGTTGGAAATTATTAACTTTTCAAAACTTGGCCCCGGAGTTATTCATTACAAACACTCGTGTTTTCGTTTACAAAATCGATTCTTATAGTTTTCTGTACTGCACCGCCGGCGTTAGTTAACTAAACTTGTCATCTGATTTAACGAACGAGTAACACTTTTCGAAGGTATGACCAAGTTTATTATAACGCGTGTACTTCACTTTTCCTTGTAATTGTAATATTCAGTGGAGCGATTCGACCTAACAACAGACTTCCCGATCTGTGACTCTCACTGTTCCACTAGACTTAGCTTTTTTATAATAGTAAACCTTAAACATGTAAATATATTCGCACTAAACATCTTCGCCTACCATTCTTGCTAAAAAGTAAAGTATGTAAGCTCTCATATCAAGTTTTAGGCAGACCTTGCAACTTGTATATAACGAAATAAGTTGTGGTTCTTTTCCATCCCACCCGTACACCGAAGCGCACTCATTACTTTTCTCAACCACTCATCCATACGCTGATTTTTGGATGAAGGATCACAGTTTTGCTAATATATTTTAATGATCGTTTTTCTGCAATGGTTGTGAAGCGCTTTGGTTCACGGGTGGTGCAAGACCATCTGTCAAATCCTTAAACAAGTCATATATATCTCTTTTTGATACAGAAAGGCTACGTGACCTGTCAATCCGTTCGTGGCGATCGTGATGTCGTCGTCCACGGTCGACGAGTCGCTCTAGACTACCCGTAGCTCCGCATCCCAGCGCCGCGCTGCGATGCGTCGCGCAGGACTTCAGCGGCGCGCATGTGGTCTCGTTCCCGACGAACTCCCTCTTCCAGTATCTGTTGCCGCTCACGTCGCAACCCGACGTCCGGTGCTGGCCTACGCCGTGTAATAGAGTGGGCATGCTCGCTGGCGGATTTCTGTGTGTATTGTTGTATAAAGAGAGAGAGAGAGAGAATGACATACTTTTATTTCATACCCAAAGTTAGAAAATTGATTAGATAAATGAAGGGGAGAAGGAAGACAATAAAGTTAATATACAATCGTATAAACAGTCTGTAACGGTGACTTATTTCATCTACGGATATTGTATGAATCATTTCATATATCGATACCTAAATAGAATTCCTGCTTTGGTAATGGACATGGCTGGAGGCGTAGGGCGACATACGAATTTCAATCGTAATAGCTGGAACATTAGAAGCTAAATGAAAATGAATAGTACGACTTTTTGTGGTAAGGCAATGTGTTTACGTTAGCGCTTTAATACTACAATCTGATTTGAACCTTATTGCTAAAGAGTTAAGGTTGTTAATGGGTTGAAATTATTGATGATACCACCAACGTCTGGCCTCGTAAACCTACTGACCCTAATGACGCTCGTGACCCTATTGACGCTATTGACCCTCTTGACCCTATTGACCCTATTGACCCTATTGACCCTCGTGACCCTTTTGACCCTCGTGACCCTATTGACCCTCGTGACCCTATTGACCCTCTTGACCCTCTTGACCCTATTGACCCTCTTGACCCTATTGACCCTCGTGACCCTATTGACCCTCTTGACCCTATTGACCCTCTTGACCCTATTGACCCTCTTGACCCTCGTGACCCACTTGACCCTATTGACCCTCTTGACCCTATTGACCCTCGTGACCCTATTGACCCTCGTGACCCTTTTGACCCTCGTGACCCTATTGACCCTCGTGACCCTCTTGACCCTCGTGACCCTCGTGACCCTTTTGACCCTATTGACCCTCGTGACCCTATTGACCCTCTTGACCCTATTGACCCTCTAGACCCTATTGACCCTCGTGGCCCTATTGACCCTCGTGACCCGTTTGACCCTCGTGACTCCGTGACCCTATTGACCCTCGTGACCCTCTTGACCCTATTGACCCTCGTGACCCTCTTGACCCTATTGACCCTCGTGACCCTATTGACCCTCTTGACCCTATTGACCCTCTTGACCCTATTGACCCTCTTGACCCTCGTGACCCTCTTGACCCTATTGACCCTCTTGACCCTATTGACCCTCGTGACCCTATTGACCCTCGTGACCCTATTGACCCTCGTGACCCTTTTGACCCTCGTGACCCTATTGACCCTCGTGACCCTCTTGACCCTCGTGACCCTCGTGACCCTCTTGACCCTATTGACCCTCGTGACCCTATTGACCCTCTTGACCCTATTGACCCTCTTGACCCTATTGACCCTCGTGGCCCTATTGACCCTCGTGACCCTTTTGACCCTCGTGACTCCGTGACCCTATTGACCCTCGTGACCCTCTTGACCCTATTGACCCTCGTGACCCTCTTGACCCTCGTGACCCTCGTGACCCTCTTGACCCTATTGACCCTCGTGACCCTATTGACCCTCTTGACCCTATTGACCCTCTTGACCCTATTGACCCTCGTGGCCCTATTGACCCTCGTGACCCTTTTGACCCTCGTGACTCCGTGACCCTATTGACCCTCGTGACCCTCTTGACCCTATTGACCCTCGTGACCCTTTTGACCCTCGTGACCCTATTGACCCTCGTGACCCTATTGACCCTCGTGGCCCTATTGACCCTCGTGACCCTTTTGACCCTCGTGACTCCGTGACCCTATTGACCCTCGTGACCCTATTGACTCTCTTGACCCTATTGACCCTCTTGACCCTCTTGACCCTATTGGCCCTCTTGACCCTCTTGACCCTATTGACCCTCTCGACCCTATTGACTCTCTTGACCCTATTAACCCTCGTGACCCTATTGACCCTCGTGGCACTGTGACCCTATTGACCCTCGTGACCCTATTGACCCTCGTGACCCTCGTGAAGAGTATAAAAGGGAATGCCGAAGTAGTATGCGGGATTATTCATTTCTCATCGTTCGGACTGGCAGTGTCTCTGGTTGTGGGCTGTGAAATTATTGGTGTGTGTTACCTCTATTGTGTTTTGGTGAATGGCTTGTTATTGTGAGGAATCTCTCTTCATAATTATGAGTCTTTTACTTACTTAATTTTACAAGTTAATTGTATATTTAAAGGGGTATTAGGGCCTAAGCTATATTTACTTTATCGGAGGTACTCCGGGAGGTTTATATGGTTAAATCAAATATGTTTAATTTGCTAGCGGCCACTCCCTAGAATTAGACATGTTTGACAAGTGTTTTCGGAACTCAGTCAAAGCTGTATTTACCGTAACGGAGTTGGTCCGGAGGTTTATATAGTTAATCAAATATATTTAATTATGCCAGGGTACTCTCTGGGATTGAGTATGTTTGACGATTGTTTTCGAAATTTAGTTGGGGTTAATTCTTACTGTCCAATCAGCCGGAACACTGTCAAGAATCAGTTATCTGCGGAGTCAGCCCCACCTAACGGTGCCAACGGGGATGAATCCGTGTCCGTGTAGTTACCAGACTTGAGGTGTGGTCTGGCGTCTACCTCTTTACCAACATAGGAGACGAAACCCTTTAATCGGGGCCCTCACGTCTCTCAAAACAACTGACGGTGGAAACGTGGCTTGAGCATTTATGTGACGAAAAGCATAGGAGGATATCTCCGCTCGTGGAAACCGATCGGTTGCTTGAGGGGTCGTTCAGTGTTAAATATACTTATATATCAACATACCGTATGTCCAGTTAGTGCATCTTACTCGCTGTTTTCCCTTTAGCCTTCGGGCACAGCGAGGGGAGATGAATTACACAGGCTGTTAGAGGGTTGTCATCTCAGTTTCGCCGACTGAACTAATTACAGCTTCAATAGGGATACATTCTTGCTTCTGAACTAAGGTATGGTTCCAGGAGTAAGCAGAATAGGGACTGTGGGGTAGGCTTAGGAGTAAATTCACGCGTTATGGGGTATTAGGGCTTGAAACTATATCTACTGTAACTAAAGATATTACAAGTGTTTGGTAGGATTAATAAAATTGAAGTTATTATTCTTATAAAATCTAATGACGACTAAAATTATTAATGAGTAACCAGTGTGATGTTTGAGTAGTAAGGCAAGTGGTGTTGGGTTGCCGTGGATTACACGTGAAACACGAGACAATTGTTAAATATCATTAAAAAGGTCACAGTATTATTCATGAAATTGTGATATCAGGATTGTCTCAGAAAGATGAAATAATTCTGGGTTTGATGACAGGCTGAGCAGTTCATCAAATCCATTTAAAATATCTTATTTTCATGAGAGAGAACTCTCCATTTAAAGTATCTTATTTTCATGAGAGGGAATTCTCCATTTAAGGCATGGTTTGGGTAGAATGTCTCGCGTGTAATGAACGGTTTACCACGGCATTACTCTACGGCCGTCGGTATAAAATGGTCCAGGCCATCTTAGTTATACATATAAACGATTAATAATACTAAAAGATGTCAGTCGAGTTTGTCTCGGTGTATCTTCTCGAAACTGACCGCTAGGTTTGAGACACTGGTAGATTCATTCTCCGAGTCCTAAACTCGTAGGATAGCTAGGTAAGTAACTTGAATAGGATGTCCAGACTCCATTCCAACAAGAGAGTAGCCAGTGTGAGCAAAAGATTGCCACACGACCCGTCGATAGAACTTTGGTCCAAAATACAAGTATTTAGGGCAGTCTTCTAGATAATAATAGGTTTAAATAAATAATCTTGATTTTATGAAGGCTACTCCTTGTTCAACCGGACATGTAATAGGGGATAGGTGTTTTTCTACCAAAAACAATTTTTAATTATAATCATAAAGTAACCTACAGTGTAATTATAATCATAAAGTGATTTATAATTAATTAATTATTCCTACAAGATTTAGGACTTTGTTATGCTCATAAATAGGAAAATAGCAGTTAAAAGTAGCATTTCAGTAGGTTAATTTATGTACAGATAAGCTAGCTTTAATTTTATTATGAATGGAGAGTCCAAAAACCTGTCAAGCTTTCATAAAAGGATCTAGGGTTATTACGGTACACAACACTTAGGGGTTCAACCACTAGCGATCACATTTTGGCCAAATCGTCAGGTATTCTTAAATAAAAGCACGCAACAAAAGTAGGTTTAATAAGTAGGTAAATAGAGAGTAAGTTACAGTAGTCTAGCACGAAGGAATAGGGTTTTACATTAAGTTAGAATTCATTGCAAAATATTTAGCGTTTCTTGAGCTTCAGCGGGAAGCTGCTTCGTTAGCTGTAGGTCTTCGGAAGCGTTTTCTGGCCGGGGGGGGTGAACTGTTACAGTTTGGTGCCGTTCCTTGGGATATCTTCAGTAGCCCTCACGGGCTACAGTTTGTTGCCTGAAGTTGGAGGTGAGCTTGATAGGTGTTGGACTCTTCATTATTTTCTTTCAATTATCAGCTAGGGACTCCGCTAGGGCAGGTTTAGGACTGCATCTGAAAAACAATAAAATTTTATTAGATTATTTGCACATTGCATGTGGAACCAACAGCCGTCGGGGCGGAGAGGTTCTCGGGGCGGACACATGCTTGCCGGGGGGGCGCGCGGTGTGTCTGCCCTGATGTATAAGACGCGGGGCGTTGTGGCACTCCTTGGGGGAGGGCTGTGTCCAGCGATGGGTGTCTTTCGACTGATGTGATAATGATTATGATGATTATTTATATATATATCACATGATATCGGTACTTTTAGTAAATATAAATTATTAAAATTATAGATTAAGGCGGACATTAGTATAAGAAAAAATATATAAACTCATTGACTCTGGGGGGCATCAAAGAATAGATAATTTAAGATATGTCGGGGCGTATTCAGTGTGTCTACAAACAAAAATAATAGTTGTAAGGTAGTTTGTAAAACTAGAAATTAAGTCTTATAAATATAAAACCTAGGTCTTGTGCAGGGGTTATTTCATAATATGTCAAGGAGAAATGAGCAGATGGTTTAGCACAACGGAGAGAGGAATTGCATTTTTGCAAGAAGTAGGCATTGTAGTAGGAACGCCGGCAATATTTATGTATTTCTATTATTTGGGGGCGAGCCTTCATCGCCAGTAGAAACAAAACCTAGCTATTCATAAATTCTGAGCACCTTAATCCTTTAATGTGGCTAATATATTTTGTAGTATACCTTGAGATATCGTTGAAACTAGTGAGGCTCTGGTGATTTCATCTCTTTAGCGGCGTATAAGCACTGAACTGATATTTTCCAATGTCAGAACAACCTCAAAACGATCCTTAGGTTTTTGGAATGGTAGTCACATACGGTTATTTCTTAGTGCTCCTTGTACCTAAAACGAAAATCATTAATGTGAATAATTTTGTACTTGTAGACCATGAGAATAAGGTTATATAGTGTTAGAAGTGTATGTACTTACACTATATTGTATGTGGTAATTAGGAAAACCTTGAAATTTGTATAATCCCAGTTCCTTGCAAGAACTTTTTAGTTCCATGTACAAAGACGACAATTTAATTACGTTTGAAGATACCATGACAAAGGCAATCGGTCGGGTGCATGAGTACTTAGTCAATGTAAGTAGGAAATACTAGGGCAGCTAGGGAGTATCTTTATACGTAATAAGAACAAAAGTTTTACATACCAGAATTATTACTTCAAGGCGGCAAGTGTAGATAACTCCGTGTAGGGAATGGCGCAGGCGCATACAAATATTACAAATGCTTATGAATGCATGTACGTCAAAAGACCACGAAAGATGACTCGCAACGTCCGTTCACTGTGTTTTCAACTTAAAGAATTTAGGAGAAAAATCAATGGAGATTCATAGCCGAACTGAAATTGCGGGAAGACTGACACGAGGCGCGGCAAAGAGAATAAATATAACCGTTAACCGTTAACACGCACGAGGTGTCATTGCGTTTTAAAACTCCTATAGATATTATTCTCCATAGGAAGGATCTGCGGAAATAGTATCTTATAATCATTATTTGATTTATGCAACGCAAGGATTGCTCTAGCATTATTTTATGGTTTTTAAATATAAAGGCGAGATTTTGGAATCACTTCAGTGTGACACAATGTATACGAAAATACAAAGACGAAACGCTTTATGGGGTGTACAGATTATGTGATTTTGCCCAGTTTGTCGGTACAGCGTGTCGGGGTCGTGATTGTGCAACCGCATGTGCATGCAGTATCTCTTGACGAAAGGATCAACAGCACAACGTGCGTCCAGACGATAGCAATCGGTCGGATTCTGATTAGTTGGAACTGACAGACCAAGACATGTATACACCCCATTAACTTAGCGCGAGATTCCATAGATATGGGCAATTTATTGCCATACGGAAAAGCCAGTGTAGAAGGCCTTTAAGAACAAGGAACCGCAGATATAGAGCAGTCGTACACGCCTGACAACTTGTTGCAGCCGTGTGTTGTAGTGAAACATGAGACATCAAAATATACTTCTCCTTCCAGCATAGCAAGTTGATAGGGCGGACGGATCGCTTGCAGTACGGGTTTAGTAACAGCAGCGCTAACACGAGAATCAAAGTTTCGTGTATATGCATCCCTTTCACTCGAGTATCGTGAGAGCGATAGAGATGGGAATACTCGAGCTTCGACTTTACAAGTCCGTGGCTATAGCTCAGGACTTAAATAATAAGGGCATGTAATAAATTTTATTTTAAATAAGGTCATTGAATTAACGTGAAGGAATTACTTCATTCTTACGGTAGCGACAGCGACATCTATGGTAACATTCACAGATTGTTTCTTTTGAAGATGCTTTTATACTTACAAAGCTGCAACATACATTTATGGGTCAAGAAGGTAGCTAAGCCTCAATTAATGGGATTCATATCACCATAGCTACCCATTTCATTATGTATCAATACAACGGATAGAACAAATTTGATAGAGCAGCAGATAGATTGGTTTGAGAAAAGTGAAATGTTAGCCATGGAGGCTATTGTTCAAGTCAGGGAAGGTTGTGAGGATTAAATAATAAATAGACGTGTCATTGCGAGCATTATATGTTCTGGTTCGAACCTCAGAAAAAACAAGGCCAACAAAGACAAGAAAGTATGGAAAAATCCAGGGCCCAGTATATTTTATTATCATACAGAAGTCACGCGACGCGCGACGTGCATAGTATAGACATTGAGTTACAGGCATGAGAATTTTATTGAAAAAAGGAGAACTAAGCATAACCATACATTACATGGATAAAAATCAAGAATCCACATAACATACATTATCTTATATAACTATGACAGCTTGTTTGGATTATTTATTATGAAGTTAGCTGCATATGAATACCAGATTTAGCTTGGTAGCAGTACAGACGACCGTCTCATTATGAAATAGCAAGATAACATTAACACACACAGACGCGGTACAATATGATATGAAAATACGAAGATCAAAACAAGCAGAAAAGGAATTTCAGTTCAAAATGTTCCAAAAGATTGGATATTCTGATAAAAGGTATTCAACACGTTCGCAACCAAGAACTCGTCGGTAGGCACTCGAAAGGTTTGTTCAGATGTCAGCTCAGCCGTTAGGAGGGCGGTAGTATAAAGTTATACGCTTAACGAGTTCTGTCCATTTCTGGTGCATTATTCCATTTTTGGTCCGGATGAGAAAGTGTTAATGAAGTAAGGAATACTAGTCACATAGAAACTACAGATCTATCATTGCTTTCGCATTAGGGAAAATCATGCCCCGAGGAGGGTTCCGCTTGAAGGACTTCATGGAAATGGATAGCAATCTCATGGACTGGTGTGGGACGAAATTTCATATGCTGTTTCTTCACGGTAGTAGAGGTGTGTCTCATCTTGTTGACGTGCTGGCGACCCTGGAAACATAAATATGAATATTACTCTTCGCATAATAGAATGAGCTCCTACAAAAATTATTCACAAGGGTGGGACGAGCATATGAAACCTTGATTCTTCCCAGTATTACTCCAAGCATTGATATTATATGGAAGAGAGTTTAGTTATAATACTACATAGGTCATCCTGAATTTAATTATATTCCCTAAATAATAAGCATGCATTAAGGAGAATAACTTGGTGCGGGGGCGTGGGAGTGTCTAAATTGATTTGAGTTTAAATTACAGAGGTTGTGATAATTATTGACATTTAATAACAAAAACATATTTATTCCAAACTTTGATTCACTTAAGGAACAATGATATCTTAGTTTGGTAAATATACGAGGAGCCACGGATATACAAATTACTTAGTCTGCATGTACAGAATTTTATTAATACTATGTAATGTATGCCGAACAGATGCTGTTTCGTGCATATATTATGGAGCACAGAATCATTGGAGAAACACAATAGATATAATATACGAGGAGCCACGGATATACAAATTACTTAGTCTGCATGTACAGAATTTTATTAATACTATGTAATGTATGCCGAACAGATGCTGTTCCTTGCATAAATTATGAAGCACAGAATTATTGGAGAGAAACAATAGATTTAATTACCTTTTTATATTACACCACACTAGGAGAATAACGATGTTGAGTCTTGTTGAGGCTTAAGCAGTCAGACTTGTGTTGGGTAGCAGCATTCCCCTCACGGATTCATACTGCTGTAAAAATAACAAACAGAAGGTTATGTTAAGCGGGAACATCAATAATTAATGTATGATTATGACAGTTAAACAAGATATAACTTTTGAGAAAGGGAAGTAATGGAAATATATTTTAATAAGATGACATGCTCGTCACACTGAAATTGAGACGAAATTATACAATGGTTTAATCGATATATATACATTCGTGGATCTACTATATATCTACTTACTATTGGGGGCCATTGTATGGTAAATTAGACGGGAAGATGTCAGTTTCCGCTGGGACCACTAATGTTGAGACGGGCCCCTTCCTTGGCATTTTGGCTTAATATTCCCAGTCGCATTATCGAGTCATCAATTAAAAGGGCGAGTGCATTCTGCTGTTCCTGGAAACACCATGACAAGAAATTATGACACCTACGGACATTATCGGACCGACGGACAAATGGACATTTAGTTATTTTGAATGAAAAATTGAATCAGGATGAATATCAGAAGAGAGAGACAAGTAGTATGTGAATTAATCTAAACTTGGATATAATATATTAGTAGAAAACTAGGTTAGCTAAGATAGCGAGAAGTTTTACGATCATTCGCAAATGTATGCTAATTACCACTGAAGTGTTAATGTTTGTCGATACAATGCCGAGTATTACGGGCTGTATGGCACCTTTTAACGTTGAAATACGTAGGAAGTCGCTTTGAACAAGGACAGAAAAAGGAAAAATTAACGTTAAGGCGGAAAGAAAGAATATTCTGGGATAATACATACCTTGAGGAAAGCGTCCATGTAACTAATCCAGCCCAAATAGCGGTAGTGTTGCATATCACGTTTGTTTTAATTTAAAAGTTTTAAATATGTTGAACCCATGCATCAGAAAATCGAAATCGGACCACGACCCACGACGTGCAATTTTGACAGTTGACACTTGACAGTGACGCCACGCTATGATGTGTCAAGGCATAGAAGAAAATTGAGTGAAGACATAGATCACAGACAGTATTCGCATATATCGAGTAAATAATTTTCTTGTAGAATTACGCTTGTACGTTATTCAGGAATTAAAAATTGTATTTTCATTAGTTGCACGAAATAACAACAAATAATGACAGTGGTTTAGTGACATCATATATAAAAACATCTATTCGGCTGTAGATGGCGACACTATATATGAGAAAACTCAAAATATCGACAATCTATGCCAGGAATACACTACTCAACAATAGATGGCGCAAACGATCACTGACGGGCCATGACTTTGGATCCATGTGTCAATGGGAAAGTTACTCTATTTGACGACAGATGGCAGAGAGATGCAGTTTTATAATAAAATTCTTACGACAGATATGGATACGTGTTTATAACAACGCAAAGTTGAGAAGTAATTTTAAAATAGATAATTAATGCTCGTATTTGTTAATCAACAACGAGTGTATACAGTTTAATATATTTGCTACAGTTAAAAAGGTATTAAGAATTTCCGAACGAAATGGACGTCAGGATCAAGTGTCATGTCATATGAAAGAGAAAAATCGTCAGTTGACTTGAATTTCACACACAGTGTTTATACAAATAATTTTCTGTTTTCGGGACTAAGTGAATATTCAAACATTGTAAAACCTTTTTCAAATAAACTATCATTCAGGAACGATAAATCATGTGAAGACCTATAAAGACTAGTGTGAATGCGATCACAACAAGAAGTTATTAATTGGATCAAAGTGTTGTTGTAGCAGAATAGTTTTCCATAGTGGTGTTTTGTAACAAATAATAGTGAATATGGTGGCTCTCAAGTTAAAAAGGTGCTTCCTGACGTGGAAAGGGTAAACGTAGTAAACATTTAAGCTTTTCAATTTTTGAAACCCATTTTGGCTTTGTGTTGTTAAAGTTTTGCAGGGCGCTGCCCATATTATCATTAAAATAGCGAAAATACAATTCAATTCAATTTCAATCATTTAAGATAACAAGGATCTCGGGTTTTTTTTTTTGTATGCTTGTGGGTAATTTGACTTAAGGGGTACGAAAAATCTTAAAACTAAATATATCACAGAGGGCTCACATCAGACAGTTTGAAACGGGTTCTAAAATTCGACTCATTCTCTTAATAGCTTGGTAGCGCTGTGGGAAAACGTCGGCTTTCTAAGTCACTGAGCCGGGTTCGATTCCCGACACATTTATATTTTTGTATTTTTCTTTTGTGTTTTATCATGGGTGAAAGACAATGAAATAGGTTTACCTACAAGATAGTATATTACTTTGTTGCAAAATGCTCTATACAAATTATAAAACTTGCGTTATTGATTGACTGTCAGGCAGCGTGGCTTAAAGCCGTTTGAAGATAAATATGAGGGATCGGCGATTCGGCAGCAGATTTGGGTGGATCTAGATGATTAATATGAGACGTCTTTATACTTGGAAAACCTCATTAACAATATACTTAGCTGTGGGGCTTAATTACATTAAGGCCTACTAAGGTATATTTGAAATCACTGCATCAGAGTTGTCAGAACAAGTTTGATCTATGATTGTGTATTAATGGCAACGACTTAGGGATCTGGTAATGCTGGTTTTTTTGGAGTGGGGCAAAATTGAGGTGGTTTTTATAATTTGCGAAATAGATTTTTATTGGGTAGGTTTGTTTTGTCAATTGGACTGTCGTTCGCCCGTCGCGAAATTGGACCTACGTGTGGTTGCTGGGTATCGCGGTTGTATTTGTGGGTGGATGTTGAGGTGCGCAGGTAACAAGTTACAGAATAGCCGGATTGTGAAAACTGATGGTTGAGTAGTAGTAGAAACTTTGATCAATGATGTCAATTTTGACTAAATTCTAGGTTTATTTTTCAATCAAAGATGGCGGATCTGGGTTTTTAAGAAAAAATTTTTGTATCTAATTCCATTAATTTGCTAATACTAATTTAAAATGTTGGGTTAATTTTGAATTAATTTTGAAAAATTATTATTGGTATGAATTTCAACTAATTTACGAACGTTAATTTCTAATTTTGGGTAAAAATTGGGATATAGCTTTGATTTTTGGAATGATCATCTATATTAATTGTATCTTACTCATGGATATGAATTTAAAAGTGAAACAATATACTAAATTTTGTATTTATTAGTGCAGTTAAATCTCTGGCGAGTATGATGAATTTTTATTTGTGGGGAAAATTTTATATTGCATCAATCAATGTCCAATAAGTGTTAAATCTGTATTGAAATGATTACACCTCATATGCTTTGGCTATCTGTAACAATCGAGTGCATAGGCGAATGAGGAAGGTACAAAATGATATGAAGCATGGATGCATTAATAAGGTATTGTAGGGAGAGAAAAAGGAGATGAATGAAAAGGTGGATTGATAGTGTGATTCATGTTTGGGTTTTTTTTATGTAAACATGGGTTGCTACAGTTTGACAATAGCTAGAGTGTAATCAAATAACCTAGATTTGTTGGTTTTGTTGGGAAAAAAAAAAACAATAGGTCCCTAAATATTTATCAATAGGTTAAAATCGTGAAAACGATTCGACTCTTAGCATAGAGTAGTATTTGGGGACTTATACTACACACGCATTTCTACGCAAGGGTATACACACCTCATGTCGGTTAAAATAAGTCAAATTGAGGGTTAATCATAATTGAATCAGTGAAACTGAGCCGGAGTTTATTAAAAACTTTAATAAATTATGACGTTTTAGTTGACTGTTCTACCTGATGAGGCGAACAAGGTTAGAACTGGATTTACAAATAGCCGCTTGTTTTGGTTATATTTTCTTTTTCTACGGTTTTTACGCTGTTTTGACAAGTCATAATGGGAATTGGCTTATTTTATAAGACATGATACAGGTGCCAAGAAAACTAATTATTAATGATGTAGTTTGGGAGCACGATTCGAGCTTATACATTGGAGAATGAACGTCTCGGTACTTCTACCAAATAGTTTCTGTTTTACGTGGGGAGGTTTTGTTGGATTTATTCAAAGGAAGAGCAATGTTTCCTAGGATCACCGATTGAGCAATGTAATCACCGATCCGGGGTAAATCCTCCTTAATCGAATTACTAGAATTTATCAGATTCACAACCTGGTACCTCGGAGTGAGACAGAAATCCTTGAGGAAAAGCTAGTCATTAATCATTGTTATGGTTCAAGGGAGTCGTGTTAACTGACGAAGTCATTGATGATCATTTAGTACTGGTCAAAAACACATCACGAGTTTAGAAAAGGGAGGGTTGTCGCTGACAAATCTAGGACCTAGGGGTGAAGATTCTACATGCATGACCTAGGTCATACATTGCGAAATATTCACCGGGGCGTGTTGTAATAGAGTGGGCATGCTCGCTGGCGGATTTCTGTGTGTATTGTTGTATAAAGAGAGAGAGAGAGAGAATGACATACTTTTATTTCATACCCAAAGTTAGAAAATTGATTAGATAAATGAAGGGGAGAAGGAAGACAATAAAGTTAATATACAATCGTATAAACAGTCTGTAACGGTGACTTATTTCATCTACGGATATTGTATGAATCATTTCATATATCGATACCTAAATAGAATTCCTGCTTTGGTAATGGACATGGCTGGAGGCGTAGGGCGACATACGAATTTCAATCGTAATAGCTGGAACATTAGAAGCTAAATGAAAATGAATAGTACGACTTTTTGTGGTAAGGCAATGTGTTTACGTTAGCGCTTTAATACTACAATCTGATTTGAACCTTATTGCTAAAGAGTTAAGGTTGTTAATGGGTTGAAATTATTGATGATACCACCAACGTCTGGCCTCGTAAACCTACTGACCCTAATGACGCTCGTGACCCTATTGACGCTATTGACCCTCTTGACCCTATTGACCCTATTGACCCTATTGACCCTCGTGACCCTTTTGACCCTCGTGACCCTATTGACCCTCGTGACCCTATTGACCCTCTTGACCCTCTTGACCCTATTGACCCTCTTGACCCTATTGACCCTCGTGACCCTATTGACCCTCTTGACCCTATTGACCCTCTTGACCCTATTGACCCTCTTGACCCTCGTGACCCACTTGACCCTATTGACCCTCTTGACCCTATTGACCCTCGTGACCCTATTGACCCTCGTGACCCTTTTGACCCTCGTGACCCTATTGACCCTCGTGACCCTCTTGACCCTCGTGACCCTCGTGACCCTCTTGACCCTATTGACCCTCGTGACCCTATTGACCCTCTTGACCCTATTGACCCTCTAGACCCTATTGACCCTCGTGGCCCTATTGACCCTCGTGACCCGTTTGACCCTCGTGACTCCGTGACCCTATTGACCCTCGTGACCCTCTTGACCCTATTGACCCTCGTGACCCTCTTGACCCTATTGACCCTCGTGACCCTATTGACCCTCTTGACCCTATTGACCCTCTTGACCCTATTGACCCTCTTGACCCTCGTGACCCTCTTGACCCTATTGACCCTCTTGACCCTATTGACCCTCGTGACCCTATTGACCCTCGTGACCCTATTGACCCTCGTGACCCTTTTGACCCTCGTGACCCTATTGACCCTCGTGACCCTCTTGACCCTCGTGACCCTCGTGACCCTCTTGACCCTATTGACCCTCGTGACCCTATTGACCCTCTTGACCCTATTGACCCTCTTGACCCTATTGACCCTCGTGGCCCTATTGACCCTCGTGACCCTTTTGACCCTCGTGACTCCGTGACCCTATTGACCCTCGTGACCCTCTTGACCCTATTGACCCTCGTGACCCTCTTGACCCTCGTGACCCTCGTGACCCTCTTGACCCTATTGACCCTCGTGACCCTATTGACCCTCTTGACCCTATTGACCCTCTTGACCCTATTGACCCTCGTGGCCCTATTGACCCTCGTGACCCTTTTGACCCTCGTGACTCCGTGACCCTATTGACCCTCGTGACCCTCTTGACCCTATTGACCCTCGTGACCCTTTTGACCCTCGTGACCCTATTGACCCTCGTGACCCTATTGACCCTCGTGGCCCTATTGACCCTCGTGACCCTTTTGACCCTCGTGACTCCGTGACCCTATTGACCCTCGTGACCCTATTGACTCTCTTGACCCTATTGACCCTCTTGACCCTCTTGACCCTATTGGCCCTCTTGACCCTCTTGACCCTATTGACCCTCTCGACCCTATTGACTCTCTTGACCCTATTAACCCTCGTGACCCTATTGACCCTCGTGGCACTGTGACCCTATTGACCCTCGTGACCCTATTGACCCTCGTGACCCTCGTGAAGAGTATAAAAGGGAATGCCGAAGTAGTATGCGGGATTATTCATTTCTCATCGTTCGGACTGGCAGTGTCTCTGGTTGTGGGCTGTGAAATTATTGGTGTGTGTTACCTCTATTGTGTTTTGGTGAATGGCTTGTTATTGTGAGGAATCTCTCTTCATAATTATGAGTCTTTTACTTACTTAATTTTACAAGTTAATTGTATATTTAAAGGGGTATTAGGGCCTAAGCTATATTTACTTTATCGGAGGTACTCCGGGAGGTTTATATGGTTAAATCAAATATGTTTAATTTGCTAGCGGCCACTCCCTAGAATTAGACATGTTTGACAAGTGTTTTCGGAACTCAGTCAAAGCTGTATTTACCGTAACGGAGTTGGTCCGGAGGTTTATATAGTTAATCAAATATATTTAATTATGCCAGGGTACTCTCTGGGATTGAGTATGTTTGACGATTGTTTTCGAAATTTAGTTGGGGTTAATTCTTACTGTCCAATCAGCCGGAACACTGTCAAGAATCAGTTATCTGCGGAGTCAGCCCCACCTAACGGTGCCAACGGGGATGAATCCGTGTCCGTGTAGTTACCAGACTTGAGGTGTGGTCTGGCGTCTACCTCTTTACCAACATAGGAGACGAAACCCTTTAATCGGGGCCCTCACGTCTCTCAAAACAACTGACGGTGGAAACGTGGCTTGAGCATTTATGTGACGAAAAGCATAGGAGGATATCTCCGCTCGTGGAAACCGATCGGTTGCTTGAGGGGTCGTTCAGTGTTAAATATACTTATATATCAACATACCGTATGTCCAGTTAGTGCATCTTACTCGCTGTTTTCCCTTTAGCCTTCGGGCACAGCGAGGGGAGATGAATTACACAGGCTGTTAGAGGGTTGTCATCTCAGTTTCGCCGACTGAACTAATTACAGCTTCAATAGGGATACATTCTTGCTTCTGAACTAAGGTATGGTTCCAGGAGTAAGCAGAATAGGGACTGTGGGGTAGGCTTAGGAGTAAATTCACGCGTTATGGGGTATTAGGGCTTGAAACTATATCTACTGTAACTAAAGATATTACAAGTGTTTGGTAGGATTAATAAAATTGAAGTTATTATTCTTATAAAATCTAATGACGACTAAAATTATTAATGAGTAACCAGTGTGATGTTTGAGTAGTAAGGCAAGTGGTGTTGGGTTGCCGTGGATTACACGTGAAACACGAGACAATTGTTAAATATCATTAAAAAGGTCACAGTATTATTCATGAAATTGTGATATCAGGATTGTCTCAGAAAGATGAAATAATTCTGGGTTTGATGACAGGCTGAGCAGTTCATCAAATCCATTTAAAATATCTTATTTTCATGAGAGAGAACTCTCCATTTAAAGTATCTTATTTTCATGAGAGGGAATTCTCCATTTAAGGCATGGTTTGGGTAGAATGTCTCGCGTGTAATGAACGGTTTACCACGGCATTACTCTACGGCCGTCGGTATAAAATGGTCCAGGCCATCTTAGTTATACATATAAACGATTAATAATACTAAAAGATGTCAGTCGAGTTTGTCTCGGTGTATCTTCTCGAAACTGACCGCTAGGTTTGAGACACTGGTAGATTCATTCTCCGAGTCCTAAACTCGTAGGATAGCTAGGTAAGTAACTTGAAT
Organism: Epinotia demarniana; assembly: GCA_945867215.1. Classification (NCBI taxonomy): domain Eukaryota; kingdom Metazoa; phylum Arthropoda; class Insecta; order Lepidoptera; family Tortricidae; genus Epinotia; species Epinotia demarniana. The sequence continues at coordinate 18,758,468 of OX244280.1, forward strand.
AGGATGTCCAGACTCCATTCCAACAAGAGAGTAGCCAGTGTGAGCAAAAGATTGCCACACGACCCGTCGATAGAACTTTGGTCCAAAATACAAGTATTTAGGGCAGTCTTCTAGATAATAATAGGTTTAAATAAATAATCTTGATTTTATGAAGGCTACTCCTTGTTCAACCGGACATGTAATAGGGGATAGGTGTTTTTCTACCAAAAACAATTTTTAATTATAATCATAAAGTAACCTACAGTGTAATTATAATCATAAAGTGATTTATAATTAATTAATTATTCCTACAAGATTTAGGACTTTGTTATGCTCATAAATAGGAAAATAGCAGTTAAAAGTAGCATTTCAGTAGGTTAATTTATGTACAGATAAGCTAGCTTTAATTTTATTATGAATGGAGAGTCCAAAAACCTGTCAAGCTTTCATAAAAGGATCTAGGGTTATTACGGTACACAACACTTAGGGGTTCAACCACTAGCGATCACATTTTGGCCAAATCGTCAGGTATTCTTAAATAAAAGCACGCAACAAAAGTAGGTTTAATAAGTAGGTAAATAGAGAGTAAGTTACAGTAGTCTAGCACGAAGGAATAGGGTTTTACATTAAGTTAGAATTCATTGCAAAATATTTAGCGTTTCTTGAGCTTCAGCGGGAAGCTGCTTCGTTAGCTGTAGGTCTTCGGAAGCGTTTTCTGGCCGGGGGGGGTGAACTGTTACAGCCGGCTGATGCTCCGACTCCGCAGGAGACTTCGGCTCCGTGTGGCGGAGTGGGTATCCTTTCGACTCGGCGTCGCGAGCCTTTGTCGGCCCGGAGACCGTGACATCGCCACTGAAATCTCACGTGCAAGAATTTGAGTACTTTATCTTGAAAATCTAACACATTGGGAAAACAAGCTACGTTACATACACAAAAACAAGATGACAATTTAGATTATGCTGATTACGTTTATAGTCTGGTTTAAATCTTTAGGACAACCAAATATTTTCTCTCTCTTTACTTTACCAAATGAACGGTTTGTCTTCCTAGGCGCCATACTTGAATCTAAAATAATAAAACCAATCAATTTATGAATATTGTTTTATAGTATACTATTTTAGCGACATGAATAGTAAGAATCTGAGCAAGGAAAAGATGGGTGATAAAAAGATATGGAGATAAAACTTGTTGCACCGTCCGTCCACAACTAAAGTGAGATATGAAACAACTTCAGCAAATATTATCACTATACGTAGGTCATAAATGACTTACAAGATGCAAAACGATTCTATACAAGTGGTGGAATGAGATTGTACAAATTACTATCAAAGCTGCAAAAGAAGAAGCAGAATAGCTTATTTATTTTTTTTGGCAGAAAAGCCGATTTTAGCTTAGATGTTAAAAAGAAAGCTGATACCTATAAAATCAGACTCCCGTTGGAGTAATTTTTCAAATATGAACAATTATTACTCAAACATGTGTGCTGGGACCTGTCATCGAAGCAGATGTTCATGACGCATTGGTGCTTACACTGTAATGTTATGTAACCTGTTTTTTCAATAAATAAATAAATAAATGTTAGGTAAAGTTGCATGAATATGGTTAAAACGTATACATAGGCTGATGATGATGAAAATTCGATGACGTACTTATAGAATTACCGCTTAATGTATATATAGATAAAAAATCAAGACTAATTAAGTACCTCCTTCTATGGAACATAGGTCAATAATGTTAGTAGTACAATGAAGATATTTCCATTATTTATAGTACAAGTGCATGATACAATTTCATATAAAAATTCAATAGTAACAAAAAGCATTACCTACCGTATGATCATGACTACCTCGTCGCGCTATAATTCCCGCTAGCTCAAGCGCCCGTACCACGTGACCGTGACCGCGACGAGCGACGTGACCGTTTCCTCCAACCGCTCAGCGGGTACTGCTGTGGGTACTGCCAAATCGAGCGCCGCGTGCACGGTGTTTTATTACGAATTTTAGTGTGATTTCAAATATTTTTTATGCTTAAATTTACTTCTACACATAAACATAGTTTTGTTTGTACGAATAGCGCTTAAACTAGAGTTTTTTATTATGGCTTCATATTTTTGAAATAATGAGCTAAATGGCCATAGAATACTGGCGATTCTTCGTGTGTTTTTACTCAAAAGTTGTTGGATGGAAGTACGGTTTTACTCGACAATTTAATATGTAACTTATAAAATGTTTTCCACTTATTCCTAAGAAGACTATCATTCCAATATGGATTTATTTGTTTCATGTCGGTTAGAAATCAAATAGTTCTTCAAATCCACCTCGTTTTACACGTCTCCGAGCGAAAATTGAGAAAACAGCGGTTGGACTGAGCCATAATATGGTAAATTGAGAGCTAAATGTAAACAATTTTTCCACTTATTCAACTTGAATTGAAATGATCTTGCATATTACACAATAAAATCTTTAGGAAAACGAATATTTAATGAGATATGACCTCAACAAGTTTAGCGAATTCAGCAAACGGCTGTATACGGACTCTTAAGGCGCCGTAGGTTCAGCTAAGTGAAGTGAACAGAGTTTTTGATACAATATGATGCGTCTGTTTATAATAATACCTATGGTTTCAAAAAAATACGAATAGTAATATCTTAAGGCTTTTCTGCAGGGAGATCAATGAATCGAAACATGATTAACCTCGTAAGGCCCAAGCTCAAATGTGACCGTCTATGACAAAATGGTCCTTAGTTACGGAGATATTGACGTTTTTGTAAAATGCTTCAAAATTACCGTTTTTTTGTTGTTAGCAAAATATAGGCGTTTTACCTTACAATAAAACGCTTATTCGAAGCCTACAAACATAATGAGAGAAGCAGTTTTCGTTTCCCTACAGTATCGTGCATAATTTGACTACAGTTTCCGGTATCTCTACCATCCCCTCCACCGCCCCCTGGCGAGCCCCGGCCAACTTCGGTTTGGCTGCTCGTCTCTTGCCTCATTGCGACTCAGTATGCACCAGGCAGGCCTTATTTTGTAGGCTTCGAATAATGTAAGTATTTAATAAGCGTTTTATTGTGAGGAAAAACGCCATAATAATATATTCAATCCTTTACCGTTATTCAAAGCCTACAAACATAATGAGACGTGTTTGTTATCGCCTGGCGGTGGAGGTAAAACGCTAATGTGATGCTATGACATGTTAGCATGGACATTGGTTTATGACAACCAAATATTATACCTAAATATGTTACATACTATTGTATAATATGTAACCAGCAATGTTAGGTAGTGGTAGGGTGACATAATGTAAAACATTATATTAATCAATACATATTTATTATTTCAGTATATGTAATCAAATTAGTATGATTCTTTGCTACTACGTGTAGGAATATGATCACGCACAGTTAAACAAATTACTGGGATTAACATTTTCATCTTGTGATATTACTGACCGCATTACTTCTCGGCGGTAAAATAATCTAAATGTGTCTCCTGAGCGCCAATTTCCTTGCTCTAAAATCTTATCTAAAGGAAAGTTCTGTACCAAATTTTTGGGGCCACTGCCGCCCGAACACTTCCCGATGTAGCTTTGATGCCAGCTTCATTTAGTAAAGTTTTTACCCAACTAGCTATAATTGTACGCGATGCTGCCCTTGCCACACTGGTTACAGTGAGAAATAGACTTTGACTTGTACAAGAGAGTCTTCTCTGATGGGAAAGCTCTATTAGCTTCTTTATCCAAAGAACAGGGTCTGCGGCTGAACACTGTTTGTTGCTGAGAAGTTTCCACCCCGACTGTCTATGATCTGACGAATCGGTCTTAGAACCAAAAAGAGGCCAGAGGGTAATGCAATCATCAGCCTCAATAATGTAGTTGGAGTCTATACTCAACAGTGTGAGGTCATGGTTTCTTCTACCCGAGCATAATAACAACAAAGCAGCTGTATGCCTAGACACATCAAATAAACTGTCAGATCTAATCTGTCTGGAAGACATAAAAGATATCAATTTGGAAACATCCCAAATGGGTGGTTTAGGGTCTTTGGGCTTTTGTAAGGCTATGGCTTTAAGAACCTGCCTAACTAATTTATGTGAACTTAGTACTTCTGAGTCCCTAGTGTTACAAAGCGATGATACTACTGACTTATGCACCAAGATAGTATTGTACGAAAGACCTTCTTTTTGATATAGATCTGATAAGTGGCGGGCTAGCTGTGACTCAGAAGGTGCAGAATAGTCTATTTTATTCTCCTGAACCCAGCGGCGCCATCTCTTCCATGCTACTGAATATGTTTTTAACGTCGATGGACGCCAACTTGACAAAAGCAGAGACTTCTGCTCGTTTGACCAATTCTCTACGTCCCTAGACCACTCCCACACTTCCAAACCTCTAGGGTCATTTGATCTACTTTCGGTGGGGGGAGACCCGTGGCGACGTCGATCAGGACATCTCTCAGGTTCCATACCGTGTGGATCGACTCTTCAGATCCGCGCGCCAAAATACTCTTTCCCACCTGGGGACTACCATTATGTACATTCCTCTGGCCCGGTTCAGGTGGTGCAGAACTCTGGGCATCAAACTTGGGGGCGGGAACACCCATGCCAGCTTGAAACTCCACTCTTGGCTCAGAGCGTCGCAAAATAGAGCCTGGTTGTCTGTTTGATCTAACGTACAGTAGGTTGGTACTACATGCGCCGACCGGGACGCAACAGGTCGATTTGAGGGATTCCCCATTTCTGAAAAATCGGTGACGTGGCTTTTGACAGCAGATGCCACTGCGGAAGCGCCCGAAGCTTTGAAAGGTGATCGGCTTCGATATTGTATATGCCTGGAAGATGATAAACACGTAGCTGAATCCGAAACATATCCAGAAGCTGGTATATCTGGTAGGTTATGTTCATGAGCATATCAGAACGAGTGCCGCCTTCGTTTCTCAGATATGCTACGACAGTTCGGCTGTCGCTTTGAACCAATAATGAAGCGTTGTGTAGATTGTGACAATGTGTCAGCTGCAGAATTCTCAGAATAGCCAACATTTCTTTTTGGTTGCAGTGCAATTTCTTCTCGGCTGCTGTCCACAGACCCGAAAAGTGCACGTTGTTCAACTTTCCACCCCAGGCAATGTCCGATGCGTCTGTCGTTAAATAATGTGTTGGCGTTGGGATCTGTAAAGGTGATGTGTTCCGACAGTTGTCGACCCACCAATTCATTTCTGATACTATGTCTCTGGGAAGTAACAATCGTTTCTTTGGGTTTTGATGGAGAAGTTGGTTGACTGTTCTCTGCAAGTATCGAAAATTTAAGCGACCTCTCGGTACCGCGAAGCTCGCGAAGTTCAACATTCCGGCTAAAGATTGTAGCTCTCTGAGATTCGCTGACTTTTGGCGAATAAGTTTCGCTATGCAGCTTAACATCTTGTGTATTTTCTTTTCCGGAAGACTCTTGTTGTCTGACCACGGATCCCAAACTATGCCCAAGTATTCAAGGCGAGTCTTGGGGATTGGGATGGCTTTTTCCCAATTGATTTGCCATCTAGCCTTTGCAGAATCTGAGTCGCCATGGTCACATGGGCTACGAGGGCCTGGTTAGGTTAGGTTTTCTTTTTTATTTTATTTTTTATTTTACCTCCAACATGATCGGAGTCTTTATAATTGGAGTGGGATGGGTTTTCCGCCTAACTAGTCTTATATTTTCTTATTTAAGAGGATGTACACAACACGGGTGGATTTTTATTGTCAATATTTCCTTTTCTTTTTACATTATTTCCATCTACATCTACAGGGTTATTTTATTTTTTCATTTTTATTCAGTTTACTTATTCTATTACATTGTATTATTTGCCTACTGTAATTTGAACTGCTTATTCTTGTAAGTAGTTGACAATAATTGTTCTTATTTCTAATACATTTTTGTTTATGCTTAGTAATAATATAATCATTATATTATATAATCATAACTTCTACGTTTTATTTCTTTTTATTACTTCAGGGGTTATTTTTATGCAGTATTTCATAAAAGTTTGTCTGTCCTGTCCTTCCATAATTTCGCTGATTTTATTTGGTGTCAAGGTGAGATTTAATTTTTGTTCTAAGTTAAACCTTTGGTCTTCGTATCGGGGCCGCACATCGTATTCTGCGCTTCTTGGTCGTCATTTCTCCCTTGAGTGTTTCAAGATCTTTGTTCCACCATGGATTGGTAAATTTCTCTTCAATTTTCTTTTTTGGGATCGTTAAATTACTTACTTTTGTCATTACCTCTGTCAGTTTCTGGATGGCGTTTTCTATTTCTATTGTTGAGCTTATGGATGCTATTTCTGTTTCAGTTAAATTTTCCTCAGGTAACAATTGTCCTAATTTCTCATGAAACTCGGACCATTCAGCCCATTTTTTTTTTTTTTTTTGTTAAACTTTCTTGTGGTTCTTTTGATTTGGATTTGTGTGGACCTTTTGGTGTGAATATTGAAGAGAATTCCATTGTGATCCGAGCTAGTGAGGCCTTCGACGATTTCGAGGTTAGGTTAGGTTAGGTTAGGTTAGGTTAGGTTAGGTTAGGTTAGGTTAGGTTAGGTTAGGTTAGGTTAGGTTAGGTTTTTTTTTTTTTTTTTTTTTCCTAGGGCGAGAGGCTGGACAAGTGGTGAAAATGCGTCATGCACGCCTGGGAAGGGAAGCCCAGACAGTGCCGGACTCCTACCGGCTAAAAACACCACTTGTCCCGTCTCTTCTCTGGGGCTTTCTCACTGATCTCAATTTCAGTGCTTTTAACTTAGTTACTGTTTACTGGCAGGTTAATTGACACTTTATTTTTCGCCTGCCGTTTTCATTGAGTTACTGCGTGTACACTCTAATATAATCTAAATGATTTTAAAACTACCTTAATTACCGGTTTACTATCCGGTGAGGTCTTAATCTATTAACATTTATGTGCCTGTGGCTGAGCATTCACTTTTGTGTGTTAAGAAATCAACAACAATTAATCTTAAGAACTATAATTATTACTTGTTTTACATGATCTCAATCTTATTCTAATGTAATATCGTATATATATATGTATATATATATATATATATATCTGATTATTACTATTTATATAAATGTATTATATATGAAAATCTTTTTTTTTTTTTTTGGTCGTGTTTTTTTTTTTTTTTTTTTTATATATTTTTTTTATATATATTTTTTTTTTATTTTTTTTTTTATTTTTATTTTTTTTTTATTTTTTATTTTTTATTTTTTTTTTTCTTATTATCTAGGCTGTTTTTCCTCCCATCCAGGTCCAATCGACTCCCTCCGCTGTGGCCAGGAATTCATTAGGTGGCCGAGACCTTGCCGGGCACTGGTTTAGCGGGGTTGGCGTGGCCAGCGTCCCGTATGTGGCATAGAACAGTCCGGCCTCATCTCCCAGACCCCGATGCCTGGCCAGGAAATGCCTTTTGATGTGTCCCTTTTCTGTATAGTACCCGCAGAGTACACATTGCCGGCCATCCGGCTTTCTCGGCCTCCCTCTTCTTGCTTGGTGCCTTATCCAGGGTTTTGCTTGCTTCGGGTCTTCCCTGTCCAGCTGGGTCAAACGGCGCTTTTGTACCGGAGGGCGGTAAGAGGAGCCCGAGTCGTCGCCGGCATAGGGGTCCTCCTCTTCCTCCTCCTGCTCCTCCTCCGCCTCGGTCTCCTTCTCCAAGCCCGCCTCTTCCTCTCCCTGAATCTCAGACTCCCGTCCTCTAATAGTTGCTTGTGTGTTTGAGGTGTTTAGGGCGCCTTTATAGAGCTCCTTTAGTCTATCTACCCTGCTTGGGTCCTCTGCAGGGGAGCTCCATTCGGATGTTTCTGTCTCGGCGGCCTGCCCTGTGGGGTGTCGGAACGAGGAGAGGGAGCTAGTCTCGGCGTCTGATTTTTCATGCCTCACGCTCTCCAATGTCTCCTTTCCAATTGTAGCAGCGGTTTGGAGCTCTTGCGGTGGGTGGGTCGTATTTCCCGCTGGTTCTATGCTCGCACGGTTTTCCTCTGCCACTCCCAATTCCATTTCCTCCACCGACACCAGGAGCGACACAAGGAGCGGTGGGTTACATGTTGAAGTGCCGGGAGACTGGGAGTACTCACTGTTGCGGGCGTCCCCCTCCTTCTCGTCATCCTCGGGCTCCTCCACCGTATACGTTGGCGGGTTGGATTCGACAGCTGCTATTTTGTCGCTGGGGTCAGATGACTCTTCATGGGCCTCCTCTGTGGTTTGTTGACAGCGGGGCCCATCCTGCCCCCTACGGCCGATAAGAAGGAACTGTATCATTCTTGCCATCATTCCTATCGTCCGGCTTGAGGCTTCCTCGAGGGCTCCGAACTCCTCCTCGCAGTGTTTGCACACCATGTCTTCGGCAGTCTGTGGGTTACCTGCTAAGTATCAGTATTTACAATAGCGCGAGGTAAGGTAAGCTCAGTAAGAACTATATGGTCACAGCTTTTCAAGGATACACCACAAGGACTACAGAGACTAGAGACTACAGGCAACTTTACTACTACTGACCAATTCCGTATTGCTACAATCTAGTGCTATTACTACAGCTTATTTCTAATTACACCATGTACTATTCTAAATCTATACTACATCTATTTCTACTGCTGTATTGAATTTTGCCTGAACGGATTTCTACTAGCAGTTTTACATCTAACAGCTTAAATTACAATATAATTACGTAAAATCAGAGTGATTTCAGGACTAAGTTTACTATGTATTAATTTCCACGTAATCTGCTTATCATAAAATTCCAAAATCTTTTGACTAGGCTAGAGACTACAGGCCAACTTTACTACTGCTAGTCAGTTCTGTTTTGCTACAATCTAGTGATATTACTACAACTTATTTCTAATACACCCATGTACTATTCTACATCTATATCTACATCTATTTTTGAAATAAAGGGTTAAACAGTATTTGCTTACTAAAAAGGGATCTATAGCTAGTAATTGCGATTTAGGGTCGTTGGACGTAATTTAAACTTTTAAAAGCTTTGAGGGCTAAGTTTATTGTAAATTACTTTTCACGGAACTGGTTATTATAAAAGTCCAAAAAATTTTGCATACATAAAGCTCAATAACTAGTCTATACAGATCAATTGAATTATTGTTATTTCTACTGCTGTATTGAATTTTGCCTGAACGGATTACTACTAGCAGTTTTACATCTAACAGCTTAAATTACAATAACACAGTTACAGGATTAGACAATAAGTGGTTTAACAGTATTTACTTACTCAAAGCCAGTTTTCTCAAAATCTAAGTGGCATACATATGTCGGAACCCAATAGAAACTATTTTTAGACGTAGCCGAACACATATCAGTCAAAAAATTTTTAAGAAGTTTATCAGAGAAAAAGTCGATTTTCAGACCATAATGCGTACGCGGCCGCGTTGTGAGGGTAGTTTTAAGCCGTTTCAGATAGTGGGACGGCGCGACCGCGTTTATCTGAGTCTGTGTCTGCAGTCGACGCGCTCGACGCGCTCGACGCGCTCGATGCGCTGGATGTAACGGTACTTACGACTGGGTGGCTCGGCTAGTGGTAATGGAGTGAATATGGGCAACCACGATACCAGCCACGACTCCGTCACTGTGCGTATTTAGCCCCATTCTCCCTGCCTGCCCTCTTTATAGCCCCTTCCGCGTACTTCATGAAGGCGTTTCGGGTTTCATCCAATTCCATTATGAGTTTTAGGTTGTCAGGTATTAGGTCTATTCTTAATTTTTCTCCGCATTCCCATCTTTCGCGACCAAACTTTGGGCAGTCGAATATCACGTGCATGACTGTCTCCTCCGTTTGGTCATCGCATGTGCAGTAAGGTGTCTCTGAAAGCTTAAACCTGTGCAGGTAGTATCTGAATCCGCCGTGCCCGGTTAGGAGCTGGGCGGTCACATTGCTGTTCTTTAGTTTCCCCATGATATGGTTTGCAACTTTGATGTTGTTGAAAAACAGCTTCGTTACTGAAGCCGTGGGTGCCGTCTCGAACCGCTCCTGCCATCTGTTCAGCGTAGACCCTCTTATTGAGCGCTTCGCAAATGACAGTGGGAAATCGTCGTATACTGGGGCCGTTTTGCTGGTTAGGGCCGCCGATTTCGCCAGCTCGTCTGCTCTTTCGTTGCCCTTTAAACCAGCGTGGGCTTTGATCCAGTTGATATTTACTTGAATTCCACTGTCTGTTGCTACTCTTATGTTCTGCCGGATCTCCACCGCTATGGGATTGAGGGTGTTTGGGTCACTCACTGCTTGGATGGCTGATCGTGAGTCGCTATATATTTTGACTGATTTCCCTTTTCTTGTGGCCATCTCAGTTGCCCGGTGGAGCGCCACCATTTCCGCTTGGTATACCGAACAGTGGTTTCCCAGTCGGAATTTGTGGTGTCCGATTTCCTTTTCGCCTTTCCATAAGGTCATGGCGGCTCCCACTCTGCCCTCTATTTTACTACCGTCTGTAAATATCCTTATATCGTTATCTTCCTCCTGGTGGGGCGTTCCTGTAAAGATTTCCTCTTCCGTTTTGGCCATACCAAATTCCAGGCGATCTCTGGCTGCCGGATGGGGGAGGCAGGAGGGGTGAGCTCTTAGCTGAAGGGTTCTGCCAGGGATCTCTTTTAATGGCTTCCCCCTTTTTACTTCGTATAGCTCCTTCTGCTCCATCGCCCTAAGGTCTAGGGGAATGACGCGGGCCATGATTGCGCTCGATATGGTGGAGACTGTTCGATGGGATCTTGAGATTTTTATCGAGAAGGCCCTGGTCACCCTGTCGAGTCTTTTTTTAACGTGGACTCTCTCGGCAACCACCCCCCATGCCCCGGCGGCGTAGAGGACAGTGGGTTCGACCACCGTGTGGTAAATGGTTTTTGTGATCTCTGGATTTAGGCCCCACTGGGCCTTCGCCATCCTTGCCACCGCCTTAAAAAAGTTTATGGCCTTTTTGACGACATTGTCCAGATGGGGGCCAAAACTCAGGTGCCTGTCGATCGTAAGACCCAGTATTTTTATCGTTTCTGAGGGGTAGATGGGAGCGCCCATCATCTGGAACACTGGAGTGTCGTATTTTATTTTCTTTGTTATAACTACGGCCTGCGTTTTATGGGGGGCGAATCTTAGCTTGTTCATTTCTCCCCATTCGGCTACAGTCTTCAGTGCTAGGTTTACTGAGCTGGTTAGTTCGCCTGTGGTGTTCTCACTAGCTAGGATGAGGATGTCATCAGCAAACGCTTGGATATTTGCTTTGAGTTTTTCGGATTCCCTCAGCATTGGGTCCAGTTGCAGATTCCACAATGTAGGTCCCCCAATCGATCCCTGGATGCATCCTCTTTCCGTCTTAACCTCGATCTTTTCCCCCATGTAGTTCAGGGTAACTCGGCGGTCCTCAAGATAACTGGCTATTATTCTGACCAGCCACTCATCCCTGCACCTCTCCGCCAACTCTTTTAAGATTGCCGGCCACCATGCTCCGTCAAAAGCTCCTTCTATATCTAATGAGATCAGCGCAGTTATGTGTTTATTTTTCTGGCCTTCGTAGACGTATGTTAGTGCGTCGTATAATGCGTCCTCTGTGCTGACCTGGGCTCTGAAGCCGTATTGCCTTGGGCTGAGATTACCTTCTTTTGCCGTTTCCCATGTTATTCTGTTGAAAGTCAGTTTCTCGAGGACCTTTCCCAGGACTGGTAGTAGTCCAATTGGGCGGTATGATTTAGGTTGCGAGTAGTCCTCTCGGGCCGGCTTTGGTATAATTTTAATCTGGGCAGTCTTCCAGCATTTTGGAAAATATCCGAGTTCCAGGCATTTATTGTAGATTGCTAGGATCACCGGGCTGGCAAGAAAGGCTTTTTGTCCTAGGTCCGACGTGATTCCATCCTCTCCTGGTGCTTTGTTGGGACTCATGCTCTCAAAAACCCTTGCTGCTTCTTCTGCTGTGAATGGTAGCAATCTGCTGCTGTTTGGGGGCATCCTCAGTGCCTCCCTTTTGCGGGCTTCGTCTGTTCTTACCGTTTTATGCCATTCAGTATCATAGCTTGGGTTGTCCTTTGGGAAAAACGTGTCCGCCAGCAATTGAGCTGAGTCTTTTGGGGTCAGGATTTTTCCATCGGTGGGGGCCTTCAAAAGGCACTCCTGTCCCGCTTCTCCAGCTACACTCTTCTTTATAACCCTGTAAGGGGTTTTCCATATGTCCTCGTGTTTTTGAGTGGAGCAGAAGTTTTTCCAGCTGGAAGTTACCGTGTTTTCTATTAACTCCTTATATTCTTCCCGGGCTTTTACGTATTCCTGGTAGACCGCTTCCTTCCTCAGGTGGTTCGCTGTTGAAATTCTTCTCCTGAGGGTTTTAACCCACTGTTTCGCTTCCGAGAGCTCCTTGGTCCACCATTTAGTGGTCCTTGGTTTTGTGTTTACTTTCGTTCGGGGGACTGTGTTGGTGCAGGCCATGTCTATGGCCTCCTCCATAGCAATCGTTGCTTCTTCCAGGTCATGGGTATTCGCTATTGCTTCGATGCCTTTCGGTGTCAGTCCCATTACCTCGAACTGACTTTTAAGGGAGTTTGCAAAATCTCCCCAATCTGCCTTCGAGGTGTCATATTTCCTTGTGGAGAAGTACGAGCGCTGCGGCCTCTCGTCTTCTCTGCATAGGCTGAATCGGATTCTCCTATGGTCTGTTAATCCCGTGTCCTCGGTAACCACCCTCCAGTCTTTTATCTTAGCAAGCCATTTGTCGGAGCAGATGGTTAGATCCACTACGCTGGAGTAGAGTCTGTCTCCTCTATGGGTGTAGAAGGTCGGCGTGGATCCCCTGTTTAGAATGCTCAGGTTACACTCCGAACACAGGTCCACGATGTCGGTTCCTCTGCGATTTTCGTTTGTGCATCCCCACCAATGGCTTGCCGCGTTAAAATCTCCACCCATGATTACGCCCTTATCTTCAAAGTAATCTGTTATTCTCCTTATTTCTGCTAGGTATGGTTCGATGTCCTGGTCTCCTTCGAGGTAAGCGCTTATCATTCCCACTTCGAGCGATCCGTGCTTAATTGACGCCGCCGCAATGTTTTTGGATAATAGGGTTTGATTCACTGTGATTTTGATGGTTGGGTCCAGGATCACAATCGCAGCTTTTACAGGGCCATCCCCTTGTTTGTGTTGGATTACCCTATGTGTTGTAGTAAGATACCCTTTTGACCCGACGTAGGGTTCTTGCAAGAGCAGAATCTGTATATCCAGATTCTCTGCTTCTTTTATGGATTCTTTTGTCGCTGCGAATCCTCTTCCAAGATTCACCTGCATGGCATTAATTCTTTTTGCTGTTTTTACTGTGTCAGTCGTGGTCGTGGGTGCTGGGAAGGAGGCCCCAACGGTGTTTGATTCAGGGTTTGGGGTGCCTTTAGCAATATTTGACCTGGGCTCTGGCGAGCCTTTCCCATTTTTCTCTCTCGGGGCAGCCTGTACCATACGCCGGATGGGTGTCCACCAAGGGTCTCCCTGACCTCCTGCAGTTTATACATCCTGGGGCCCCTCCCCTGCTTGGGCAGTCTCTGGTGTCGTGAGTTCCTGTGCAGTACCCACAGGTGGCGGCCTCCTTGCAATGCCTTGCTATATGTCCGAAGCCCATACAGTTGAAGCACTGTGTCACTGGCGACTGTTCCACTACATTTATCATCTGGTAACCCACCCTGATTCTCTGATTGACAAGTTTTGTCCAGAGAGCTGGGTCGGCCTCCATTATGACGTTTGTAATTGCGGTGGTCCTACCTTTTGCCCTTCTGACAACCGCCAGATGTAGTTTTCCTAGGTCCAGTCCCTCCAGTAGTTTGCCATTTTGGCTCGATATGGCCTCTATTACTTTTGTGTCGGATAGCTGGTGAGCCAGTCCCACTAGTCTTAGCTGGGGGTTTCGGAGGGGTTGCTCGACTGCCGTTAGACCCGTTCCGAATTGGTCAATGGCTTGTTTGAGGGTTCTCCGATCCTCTTCCGTGTCACATCCGAAGGAGGCCTTTTGGTTCCTAAGTTTTCTTATAGTCGTTACCCCGATCCCTAACGGCACCACATCTACTTTGGACGTGATCGTGTCAATGACGTCTTGGCTGGTGTGTCTTGGGTCAATTGACTCCACCATTAGGGAGAATTTTGTGGGGTTTGCTGTTTTGGGCTGGGTTTTTTCATTGTTGGCTCCCCATTGACGTTTTTTAGGGAGTTCCTCTTGCGGAGATAAGGCGGCGCTTGGAGTATACTTGACAGCCTCGGCATAAGATTGTACATGTTGCTGTAGAGTTCTAATTTCTTCTAGGATTTTCTCCTCCGTTCGTGCCTGTTGGTTTGCGTGGTTAAGTATGTGTGCTTCTTGCGTGATGTTCTTTAGCTCCGTAAGCTCCGCTCTAATCTCCGCAAAAGGCCCGGTACTGCGGAGTGAACCTATCTCATCTCTCAGCTCGAGGATGGGCTCCTGGATTTGTGTCCTTAGAATCTGGTGGAGCCCCGAATCGTGTTCCTTGTGCTCCGTGCCTGTCTCCTGGGAGGCATGGCTTTCTATTTTCCCTTCTAAGTTTTTCAGGGCTTTAGTGTTTTCGATTAGCCTGTCTTTGATTATTGCAGCATCTTCTTTTTCCTTTTTGCTGCTCTCTGTGATTATCCTCATGAGCTCCTCTCTTTCTTCCGTGTTCCTTTGGGAGGCTTCTTTTAGGGCTGTGACTTCTCTCGCCAACCTTTCTACTGCCATAGGGGCACTATTCGTTATCGCCCTTTTGAGCTCCTTGAGTTCAAGGCTCATTTCGGCAAAAGCTTTGACGTGCCCGTCGTCCCGGTTGCCCGATCCTTTCCCTTTTGGGGCGTTGTCGGTTGCGGAGAGGATGTCTCTCCTGGCAGCCGCATGCTCCTTCCTCAACTCGGCTATGGGTTGGGCTATGTCATGCTCTAGGACTTCCCTCGCCACCCTTGATTCCTTACTGAGTGAGTTTATGTTTTCTTCTAAGAGGCAGCATCTTTCAGTGATCTTTTTTTTTAACTCTTCTGCGTGTGCGCGCTGGAGGCGTGCACTGTCCTTTGCTCTCAGCGCCCTCTCCCTCTCTACCTCTCCCGACTTCCTCTGTCTGGATTCCGAGAGTTTCAGCACAAGGGCCATGAGCGTGTAGAGGCGGTCCACAACCAGCTGGCGTACCTCCTTCTTAAGGTTGCCTGCGGCTCTGCTCTCGATTGCTTCTTTTGCTTCTGTCAATGCTACTGTCGCCTCTCGGGGGGCTTCATCCATGGTGCCCTTCCCTTGCGACAGTCTGCGCATGGCCGGGCTTTCCCCCGCTGGTGGAGAGACAACCGAGGATGCCAGCAATGCTAGTGGTTGCGGTGACGTGACGTGAGGTTTGGGGTTTAACTGCGGGGGGGTGGCAATTATGCCAGCAGCAATGGATACCCTTTTAGCCATAAGCCCACTGGCCTCCACTGATGTGACCCCTTCTCCCTCCGTCATCGGCGAGCACGCCTCCACTCCTATTTTTCCCTTTTGGTAAGTAACCTTAGCTGCGCCAATTACTAGTTCTTTCTGTTCAGTGTATTTACATTCGGTGCGTATTTCCTGCGTGTCTCCCTCTCTCTCTGCAGGGTTGGCAGCGTCGAGCAAAAAGCCCGCTGGGGCTTTTGGAGCGTCGTTCCCCTCGAGTTCTCGCCTTTCTCCTTGTGCAGAAGTCATTTTCGTTTCCTCCTTGGCTCCCCCCCCCGCCGCCGGCCCCCTCCGCTCTCCGTCGCTTCGGTTTTCCCTCTTAAAGTCTTCCCCTTTTTTGGTTGTTCTAGAAGTTTTCCCCTCCTGTCTTTCTTGTTTTTGGGAGGTCTCAGATGGTTGGGTCTGAGTTGTTCTCCTGACTCCAAGGGGCTGGGGTTGGGGTTTTTTCTGTGAGGCGTTTCCGGCGCCCGATACCCGTGCCCCTGAGGGTGCCCTTTTTGTTGCCTCCGTAACCGGGGCTTCTTGTTTTGTCCCTGATCCCGGTGTGTTTACCACTCCCCTTCCCTTTTCTCCTTCCCTTTTCTGGTTAGTCGCCAGGTTAGGTTAAGGTTAGGTTAGGTTAGGTTAGGTTAGGTTAGGTTAGGTTAGGTTAGGTTAGGTTTCCTGCGTGGCGCAAATCTTCCAGGAGTCAGTCTAACGTGCTACGCCGACGACACTCTTGTGACGGCCCGCGGGAAGACTTACCGCCATGCTGGTGTACTGGCCACGGCTGGCGTGGCTCACGTGGTAAGGCGAATCCGACTGTTG
Organism: Epinotia demarniana; assembly: GCA_945867215.1. Taxonomy (NCBI): domain Eukaryota; kingdom Metazoa; phylum Arthropoda; class Insecta; order Lepidoptera; family Tortricidae; genus Epinotia; species Epinotia demarniana. The sequence goes on from OX244280.1 coordinate 18,774,676, forward strand.
GGGTTGAAGGTGGCTCTGCAAAAATCAGAAGCCATATGCTTTCACGGGCGTGGCGGGGCCCCCCCACCGGACGCCCACTTAGTGGTGGGGGGCACCAGAATCAAAATAGAGCCCACCATGAGGTATCTGGGCCTCACACTCGACGGCCGTTGGAGCTTCCATGCCCACTTCAAACGCTTGTTGCCAAAGCTGATGGGAGCCGCCGGTGCCCTAGGGCGTATACTCCCGAACACGGGGGGGCCTAAGGCGCCGTGTCGGCAGCTGTACATGGGGGTCGTGCGCTCCATGGCCCTCTACGGTGCTCCCGTATGGGCGGAGAACTTGCGGAGCCGGGAAATTGCTCTCCTGCGCAAGGCGCAGGGCGTGATGGCCGTCAGGCAAATACGGGGGTATCGCACCATCTCCGGTGAGGCGGCATGCGTGCTGGCGGGGTCACTCCCTTGGGACCTGGATGCGAGGGCCCTTGCGGCCGCTTACCGTTGGCGCAAGGAGGCGCTTGGTCGCGGTGACTCACCAGCACCTAGAGAGTTGGAGGCCCAACGCGACGCTGCTCGCCTCGAAATGGTGGGAATATGGAAGGAAAGGCTGGCACAACCGTGTGCGGGCCTCAAGACCATCCGGGCAATTCGTCCGGTTCTGGAGCGGTGGCTGGACCGGAGTCATGGCACGTTGACTTTCCGGCTGACGCAGGTCCTCTCGGACCACGGATGTTTCGGGAGGTACCTGCATCGCATACGCCGAGAGTCAAGCGCGCGGTGTCACCACTGTGACAATTGCCCGGAGGAGACGGCCCAGCACACGCTGGAGGTTTGCCCAGCCTGGGAGCAGGAGCGCCGGACACTATGCGCCACTGTTGGCCATGACCTCTCGCTGCCCACGGTAGTAAGTAGTATCGTGGACAGCGACAGGGCATGGAGAGCGGTCCTCGCCTTCTGCGAGACCGTCATGGAGTTGAAGGAGGCGGCCGAGAGACAGAGGGAGGCAACTTCCGAGGATCCCGGTCGCCAACGGCGAGTAGGGCGAAGGCGGCGAGCCTATGACCGCCATATTCCACCCTAACCGTGGCCAGGGCCGGCAGGCTTGGGGAAGTCTGTCGGCCGAATGACAAACTGGCCCGTGATGGCGTGCGCGGGCTCCCGCGCACAAAACACCGAGGTGTTGCTGGTGGGGTTCACACCCTCCCGAGTTCGGGGCCTTCACCAGGCCAGTCACCGCCGGGTCGCGGAAGAGTATACACAATCGTGCCCGTAACCCGGCAACACGGTGACGAGGCGGAAAACCGTGGGGTTTTAGTCGGTAGTCCGGGCGGTTCCCGGTAGTCCGACATACCCGCCAAGGCCTCCGCGGCCGGGCGGGATGCGTAAAAGCATTTCCCCACGTAAAAAAAAAAAAAAAAAAAAAAAAAAAAAGGTTAGGTTAGGTTAGGTTAGGTTTTTCGGCTCCCTGCCTTACGAAGTGATTAGGGAGGCACTCTGCTTCCACCAGGTGCCCCCCTATCTGAGAGCGGTTGTGGGGAGCTACCTACAAGGAAGGGTAGTGCTATATGAGGGAGCGGCGGGTCGCCAAGAAAGAAGGATGGAGTGCGGTGTTCCCCAGGGGTCGGTGCTTGGACCCCTGTTGTGGAATATCGGGTTTGACTGGGCGATCCGCGGGGCGCAACTCCCCCAAATGGTCACCATCTGTTATGCGGACGACACAATGGTGGCCGTGAGGGGGACAGAATATAGGGAGACCCTAAGAAGAGCAGCCGTGGCGACGGAGCTGACGGTGGGGAGGATCGCTCTCCTCGGGCTGCGGGTAGCTCTAGATAAGACGGAAGCGGTGGTCTTCGGAGGGTGGGGATGGAGACTGTGCGCCGACGAGTCCATCCGCGTGGGTGCTGAGGCGGTCCAGGTCAAGGCCCATATTAAATACCTGGGCCTGATTCTGGACCGCAGATGGAACTTCGGGGAGCATTTTAAACAACTAGCTCCCCGACTCGTCGGCGCAGCAGCCGCGCTGGGCCGCCTGCTCCCCAATGTGGGCGGCCCTAAGGCCCCATGTCGGCGCCTCTTCGCCGGCGTCGTCAGGAGCATGGCGATGTATGGGGCGCCGATATGGGCAGAGAGGCTCTCACAAAAAACGAGGGCCCTCCTCCGAAGACCACAGCGAGTGATCGCGCAGAGGATAGGGCGGTGCTACCGGTCGGTATCGTTCGCGGCTGCCTGCGCTCTCGCCGGCACCCTGCCGTGGGAGATCGACGCAAGGCTGCTGGCGGAGAGGCACAGGTGGAGAGTGGCGGCCAGGACAGACGCAGACGAGCGCCTGGCCCCACAGGAGGTGGCCGCGAGGAGGAGGATGGCGGTCGAGCGGGAGAGGGACCGTTGGAAAAGGGCCCTGGAGGAGTCCCCCTATGGCACCAGGACCATAGGGGCACTCCTCCCTAATTTTGAGGGCTGGCTTGAAAACCGCAGAGGGAGCCTGGAATACAGGCTGGTGCAGGTAATGACCGGGCATGGATGCTTCGGTCATTACCTGCACCAAATTGGGAGGGAGGTGACACCGGGGTGCCACCACTGTGACGAGGAGGATGATACGGCCCAGCACACCCTAGAGGACTGTGTGAGCTGGGCCGCAGAGCGCCGCAACCTACAGGCGGTGCTCGGAACGGACGATCTCTCGCTGCGCAACGTGGTGACGAAAATGTTGAGCAGCGAGAGATCATGGCAGGCGGTTGTGACATATTGTGAGGAGGTCATGTCACAAAAAGAGGAAGCGGAGCGGGAGCGTGAGAAGAGAGCCGACGCGCACCCGCGCCGGCTCAGACGGGTGGGGAGGAGGCGGCTGCAATATATCAACCGCCTACTCCCACAGTAGGGCCTGTGGGTTGGGGACCCACACTTAAGGCCCAACACGTCTGGGGGAGGGGTTGTTGCGTTGCCAACCCTTCCCTCCCTCGGCGCGAGGGTGCACCGGTGTAATACCGGGGCAGCCGGGGGGACGTCGTGGTAGAATGCTCGCGACCCCATGGCGTCCCCCTACAACGGCAGTGAGGGTAACGCCGCTGGGTTTTTAGTGGGTAGTTCTCCTCCCCTCCCTCCGACTAGCTCGGAGGGGGTTGCGGGAGGAGAGAGCCCCACATAACCCCCCACCTTGGCCTCCCCCGGGCCCGGGGGGTATGCGCCTCCCCAGACTCTTGAGGCTAGGGGGGCTAAACGCATTTTCCCAGCGAAAAAAAAAAAAAAAAAAAAAAAAGGTTAGGTTAGGTTGGGGTGCTAGGTCGGGTAACCTCCACGAGTGTCAGGGCTCTTCCAGTTCCTGTGGACCCTCGCGGGTCTGCGGGAAGGGGAAGGGTCTTGGCTGGTGCACCCTGGAGGCAACGGTAAGTGATTCTTCTACGGGAGCAACGCTTACCGGTGCTACCAATAACCCGACGCAGGGGGCTCCCTTATGGGTCCTGGAATGGCCCTCTCCGCATCCCTCTGAGTAGCAGATGGCGCTGGAGATGGGCAACGGCCGTGAGGCCGTGGAGAAGGGGTGGTCTAACCAATCACCGACAGGGGAGTCTACGCCAGCTCCCCTTGAATCCCGGAACCCGCAGCACTCTCCCAACGACCCCCATCTGTGGCGGTATGGGGTACGGGAGGTGCCAGCTGTAAGCGCGCGGACCGGAGGGCTTGCCTTAACTGGCCGGCCTGCGGGAAGGAAATCCCTTTAAAAACCCGACAGTGAAGTCGTAAAAACCTCTGGATACCGCCCGACCTCCAGAGTAAATAGGGTTACCTCAGGTACAGGGGGCACTGCCTAGGTGGACCGTCCTTCCCCCATACTCGTGGGAACCAAATGGAAACTAAAATTGAAACAGAGATGGAAACCAACAAACACGGAAAAATGATACTGGACACCGATACGGAGGCCTTTCGCCCCCGCCGGAGCCTCGCACGCTCACCAGTGCGACGGGAAGGGATTAATCTGCATGCGGCCAGCATGCAGATTACGCCGAAAGTGGCAGGCGGCTCGGCGCGCGACGGCTCTGGCCGCTTTGTGCGGCGAGGGCAGAGCGGGGAGCGCTCTGCGGGGGGGGCCTCGGGCTCGCTCCGGCTGGCAGCCACGGGCGCGGGGCGGGGAGCCCCAGAGAAGGGACACGCGCTGGCGCAGGTGCGAGAGCTGAGGGTGTCCCTCGAAAGAATGGACGCCCCTAGACCGAGTAGTAAGGCGAGAACTGATAGCGGTGCATCCGGGTCTGACTCCGGTCTGGTGACCCTCAAATCACGGTCCGGGTCGGACTCGGGTTCACCGCCTCAGAGAGAGAAAGCCCGCTTCTGGCAGGGACAGGGCCCGAAACGGTTATGTATGGAGCTGTCGGAGAGCAGCGAAGATGACCCGCCGCTGGCACCACCAACGCCTGCCCCAGGGGCCGCCGTGGCGTTTAAAAAACAAAGGGGCCGCCCTCCAACAACTGGCGAGTACGTCGGCCTCGCGGCGTCCCAACGGGCGCTTAACGAGGCCAAAGGGGAGGCGATCCTGCTGGAAGCGGAGAAGGATCTTGCCAGAGACGCTGCGCTGGCGGAGCGATCTCGGATCTCCCGTCTGTCCGAATCCTCGCGGGAAGGCGAAGCCACTCCTAACACAGTGGCAAATATGAGAAATACCGTGGAGGAGCCAGATTACGATCCTGAGGCTAAGAGAATGGAAAGGGCTAGCGTTCAGCGGATGCCATCGCCTCGCCCTCAGAGAGGCTGCATAAGGCTGTCGACTGACCCTGCGGCGGATGACCTCTCCTTAGCCGGGCTCACCCAGCAAGTTCAGGGTAACTTAGAGTCCGTGGCCTCCGTAGCCGCCAAATCGAGCAACCTCAAGGGCACTTCCGTGAAGGCCCTCAAAGACTCCGTCGCGTCGCTCCGAGGAATATTCGAAGTCCTCATTGAGCGCACTTCTTCAGAAGAGACGCGGCGACTGCAGGCACAAAACGATCGCCTGCGCGAGGAGCTGACTGAGCTTCGCTCTGAGATGGCACAGCTGAGGAGGGAGGTCCAGGTCCAGTACAGGAGGCAGTCTCCGAACCCCACTTCGGTCAAGGAAAAGACCCTACCCGTCAGTGAGACGACCAGCATGGACGACGTGGTGCGGTCCATCACGGCCCAGGTGGGGCTGATGCTGGATGCTAGGTTTGGAGCTTTAGAGATCGAGGGCAGGCTGCTTCCGGCCCAACCAACGCGGCCCTCGTTGGCCGCCAACCAGAGGCAAAAAGCTGAGCAGGCTATATCTCAGAGCCAGGGACCTGTGCCCGCGCTCGAATCGGCTCCCGTTCCGCCAGCCCCCGTCCTGGCCCCAACACGAGGTCCCCCAAACCTGACGGAGGAGCCCCAAAAAGGGGATAAAGGGAAGGCAAAAGGGAAGAAGGGCAAGAAGAAGGCGAAGAAGCCGACTTTGGCCGCGGTTGAGGCTTCTGCCTCCAGAAAAGACGTTCCTGAGACGTCGCGTCCGCTTCCACCGGCTCCCAAGACACTGAAAAGCGCGTGGAACGTGGCGGTTAGAAATGGGGCGAAGAGTCACGGGAATGTCAACGCAGCGAAAAACACTCCGCCTGCTCGCTCCGAGGTTCGTAAACTCCGACCTCCTAGGTCAGCGGCCGTCGTGCTGACCCTCAAACCGGAGGCAGAGCAACGCGGTGTGACCTACGCGAAGGTAATGGCGGACGCTAGAAACGGTGTTAAGCTGGCCGAGCTGGGCATTGAGGGAATAAGATTTAAGAGGGCAGCCACTGGTGCGCGTGTCCTGGAGTTGCCGGGAGCGACCAGTGGTGACAAGGCCGATTCTCTGGCAAAAGCCCTCAGCGACGTCCTGGGAGATGACGTCGTCCGGATTGACAGGCCCACCAAGACTGCTGACGTACGGCTTGTGGGCTTGGATGACTCGGTCGAAGTCAACGACATAATTGCCGCGGTGGTGGAGGCAACAGAATGCCGAGCGTCATCTGTCAAGTGTGGAAATATACGCATAGACTACAGTGGCCTCGGCACAGTGCTGGTAAGCTGCCCCGTGGTAGCAGCTAAAAAGATTTGCGGGTCTGGCCGTCTCAAAGTGGGGTGGGTGATGGCACAGGTCAAGCTCCTGCCCGCTAGACAGATGCGGTGCTACCGGTGCCTTGAATCGGGGCATGTTAAGGCACAGTGTGTGGCGGAGGTTGACCGTAGTGACATATGCTACCGCTGCGGACAGGCTGGCCACAAAGCTGGCACGTGCACAGCCGAGCCGCACTGCGTTTTATGCGCAGTGGCAGGCAAAGCGGCCAACCACAGGATGGGTAATAAATCTTGCAACCCGCCGAAGACAAAGAATAGCAAGAAGAAGTCTGGTGATGGCCCTGGGGCCCCCTCACCGCCTTCTTGTCCCCCTGCCTCAGAAGAGGCTTGCGACGAGGTGTCATCAATGGAAGTTACTCAAGAGTAATGGCCCTTAGAATATTGCAGGCGAATATCAACCACTGCGCTAGGGCTCAAGACCTCTTATGTCAGAGCATGGCGCAGTGGTTGATCCATATTGCGGTTGTGGCGGAGCCATATTCAGTCCCGCTGAGGGACAATTGGGTCGGAGACACCAATGGAGTCGTGGCGCTGGTCTCCCACACCGCTAACGGAGCCCCGCCCTTTGAAAGGGTGTCTCGAGGCCCAGGGTACGTGGCGGCGGTCGTGGGAGACTTAACTGTAATTGGTGTTTATTTTTCGCCAAACCGGAGCCTGGCTGAATTTGAACAGTTTTTGGAAGATGTCGGTGCCCTGATCGGCAGAACTCACCCGCACCCGGTTCTAGTTGCTGGGGATCTGAATGCAAAATCAGTGGCGTGGGGCTCTCCAGCAACAGATACGCGCGGCAACGAGCTATTGGAGTGGGTGGTCTCAACTGGCCTGGTGATACACAACAGGGGAACGGTTGACACGTGCGTGCGGCAACAGGGCGGCTCTATTGTGGACGTCACGTTCACGGATGCTGCCCTGGCGCGCCGTGTCCAGGGCTGGGGAGTTTTGGTGGGTGTAGAGACACTGTCGGACCACCGCTACATTCGGTTCGACATATCTGCATCTCCAATGACCCAAACCAGCCAGAGACGGACTCCATCATCCCTCGGCCCACGATGGGTGCTGAAGAAAATGGACAGGGAGTTATTAAAGGAGGCAGCCATCGTTGAGGCATGGCAGGCCGACTCTCTGGAGCCGATTGCGGAGGTGGAGGCTGGAGCCGGGTGGTTCCAGGACGCTATGTCGCATGTATGTGACGCGGCGATGCCCCGGGCCAAGCGCCTCCCTCCAAGACGCTGTGTGTACTGGTGGTCTCCGGACCTTGCACACCTGCGCGAAGAGTGCGTGCTTGCGAGACGCCAGTACACGAGATATCGAAGTCACCGGCAGCGAGACGGTGCAACAGAAGCGGCGCTGTACAGCATTTACAAGGAGGGAAAAATGGCACTGAAAGCCGCCATCGGGCAAGCGATCGACCGGTCTCGAGAAGAGTTTCTGGAGACTCTGAACAGTGATCCATGGGGCAGGCCATACAAGCTTGTGAGGCAAAAGCTTCGTCCGTGGGTCCCGCCGCTAACGCAGAGTCTCCAGCCCTGGCTGCTGGACGACGTAGTTGCGGCTTTATTTCCACATAGGCCTCAACAAATCCCGCCGCCCATGGCTGAAACTGGGAGTGCCGAGAGGCAGCGGGAAGCGGAGACGGAGACGCCTAGCGTTACTGAAGGTGAGCTGGGAGCAGCAGTCTTGAGGCTGAAGGCCAAAAACACGGCACCCGGGCTAGACGGATTCCCGGGTCGAGCCTGGGTCCTAGCCATGAGTGCCATTGAGCCGAGGCTGCGACGGCTGTTCAGTTTGTGTCTGGAGCAGGGCCGCTTCCCTGACGCCTGGAAGATTGGTCGGCTGGTCCTGCTGAAAAAGGAGGGTCATCCTGCGGACTCACCGTCGGCCTACCGGCCTATCGTGTTGCTTGATGAGGTTGGCAAGCTCTTTGAACGGATCATCGCAAACCGCCTCAACAAGCACCTAGCGACCGAGGGGCCGAACTTGGCCGATTGCCAGTACGGATTTCGCAGTGGTCGCTCGACCATACACGCGATCCTGCAGGTGAAGAGGATAGCGGAAGAAGCAGTGTCTCGGGGCGAGGTCGTCTTGGCAGTGTCTCTTGACATTGCCAACGCCTTCAACACCCTCCCCTGGGATTGCATAAATGAGGCGCTCCTGTACCACCAGGTGCCCCACCACCTTAGCCGAATAGTGAAGGCCTACCTGCTGCGGAGGTTTGTGGCCTTCCCCGGGCAACATGAGTGGGGGCGGCGGGAGATGGTGTGCGGTGTTCCGCAGGGGTCGGTGCTAGGGCCACTCCTGTGGAACATCGGATACGATTGGGTGTTGCGGGGAGGTCGTCTGCGTGGAGTCGACCTGGTGTGCTACGCGGACGACACCCTCGTAACGGCGAGGGGGGCTTCATTTAGAGAGGCTGCCATCCTTGCCACAGCGGCCGTAGCCCATGTTGTGAGCAAAATAAGACGACTAGGCCTGGAGGTCGCGTTAAATAAATCGGAGGCGATCTGTTTTCACGGACCCCGAAGAGCGCCCCAGGCTGGCTCGCACATTATCGTGGGAGGTGTCCAGATTTCCGTACAACGTACGATGCGGTATCTGGGCATCATACTGGACAGTCGGTGGTCATTCCAGGCTCACTTCGAGCGCGTGACCCCAAAGTTGTTGGGCGCGGCCGCTGCGCTTGGGCGCCTGCTCCCGAACCTTCGGGGGCCGAAAGCGTCGTGTCGACGCTTGTACTCGGGTGTCATACGCTCCATAGGCCTGTACGGAGCCCCAGTGTGGGCCAACGACCTTCATGCCAGGAACATCACCCAACTGCGCCGAGCGCAACGGGTGATGGCGATAAGGTCTGTACGGGGCTATCGGACGATCTCCGGAGAGGCGGCGTGCGTGCTGGCCGGATCCCTGCCATGGGACTTGGACGCGAGGACTCTCGCGTCAGTCTTCTTCTGGCGCGAGGAGGCGCGAGCTAGGGATTTCTGGCCAGCACCGCGAGAGGTAGAGGCCAAGCGAGAGGCGCTCTCCCGCGAGGCAGTCGCGGAGTGGGTGGTCCGGCTGGGGCAGCCGAGTGCGGGCGCCTGGACAGTCGAGGCGATCCGGCCGGTCCTGTCGCAGTGGCTGGAGCGGGCACACGGGGCTCTCACCTTCCGGCTCGTGCAGGTTCTCTCGGGACACGGATGTTTCGGGAGATACCTGCACAAAGTTGCCGGCAGAGAGCCAACGGAGGAATGCCACGAGTGCGGCGCGGCGGTCGACACGGCACAGCACACGCTGGAGGCGTGTCCAGCGTGGAGGCCAGAGCGCAATGACCTCATGGCCATAGTGGGGCCGGACCTGTCGCTCCCAGCCGTGGTCAAATCCATGGTTGACAGCGACAGGTCTTGGCAAGCAGTTAAGGCCTTCTGCGAGACAGTTGTCCAGCAGAAGGAACAGGCGGAACGGGCCAGGGAGGTCGACCCAGTGGCCGACCCACGGCGCCGCAGGCGTGCTGGACGAAGGCGAGCTGCGCAGGATCGCCGCCTGCCTCCGTAGACTGTCAGCGGGGTGATAGGCATGGGGACGCCTGTCATCCCTCAGGTTCCGAGCGGGTGCCGGTAAACTCCGGCACAAAACGACCGAGGTCAAACAGGACCTCCGGAGGCGGCCTCCTACAAATTGGAGCGGTGCTGGTGGTGCTGGAGAAGTAAAGCGCAAGCGTTCCTTCAGCCCACCGCTAAAGCACAAAGACGGCAGACGGAGAGGTTTTTTAGTGGGTAAACTCGGGGTCTCATTAGCCCACAACGAGGAGTCCCACATATCCACCCGGGTCCGTCCCCACACCCTGGTGGAATGCGTAACGCATTTTTCCTCTCCTAAAAAAAAAAAAAAAAAAAAAAAAAAAAAAAAAAAAAAAAAAAAAAAAAAAAAAAAAAAAAAAAAAAAAGGTTAGGTTAGGTTAGGTTAGGTTGTGCTCCAGGTCCAGTACAGGAGGCAGTCTCCGAACCCCACTTCGGTCAAGGAAAAGACCCTACCCGTCAGTGAGACGACCAGCATGGACGACGTGGTGCGGTCCATCACGGCCCAGGTGGGGCTGATGCTGGATGCTAGGTTTGGAGCTTTAGAGATAGAGGGCAGGCTGCTTCCGGCCCAACCAACGCGGCCCTCGTTGGCCGCCAACCAGAGGCAAAAAGCTGAGCAGGCTATATCTCAGAGCCAGGGACCTGTGCCCGCGCTCGAATCGGCTCCCGTTCCGCCAGCCCCCGTCCTGGCCCCAACACGAGGTCCCCCAAACCTGACGGAGGAGCCCCAAAAAGGGGATAAAGGGAAGGCAAAAGGGAAGAAGGGCAAGAAGAAGGCGAAGAAGCCGACTTTGGCCGCGGTTGAGGCTTCTGCCTCCAGAAAAGACGTTCCTGAGACGTCGCGTCCGCTTCCACCGGCTCCCAAGACACTGAAAAGCGCGTGGAACGTGGCGGTTAGAAATGGGGCGAAGAGTCACGGGAATGTCAACGCAGCGAAAAACACTCCGCCTGCTCGCTCCGAGGTTCGTAAACTCCGACCTCCTAGGTCAGCGGCCGTCGTGCTGACCCTCAAACCGGAGGCAGAGCAACGCGGTGTGACCTACGCGAAGGTAGTGGCGGACGCTAGAAACGGTGTTAAGCTGGCTGAGCTGGGCATTGAGGGGATACGATTTAAGAGGGCAGCCACTGGTGCGCGTGTCCTGGAGCTGCCGGGAGCGACCAGTGGTGACAAGGCCGATTCTCTGGCAAAAGCCCTCAGCGACGTCCTGGGAGATGACGTCGTCCGGATTAACAGGCCCACCAAGACTGCTGACGTACGGCTTGTGGGCTTGGATGACTCGGTCGAAGTCAACGACATAATCGCTGCGGTGGTGGAGGCAACAGAATGCCCAGCGTCATCTGTCAAGTGTGGCAATATACGCATAGACTACAGTGGCCTCGGCACAGTGCTGGTAAGCTGCCCCGTGGTGGCAGCCAAAAAGATTTGCGGGTCCGGCCGTCTCAAAGTGGGGTGGGTGATGGCCCAGGCCAAGCTCCTGCCCGCTAGACAGATGAGGTGCTACCGGTGCCTTGAATCGGGGCATGTTAAGGCACAGTGCGTGGCGGAGGTTGACCGTAGTGACATATGCTACCGCTGCGGACAGGCCGGCCACAAAGCTGGCACGTGCACAGCCGAGCCGCACTGCGTTTTATGCGCAGTGGCAGGCAAAGCGGCGAACCACAGGATGGGTAGTAAATCTTGCAACCCGCCGAAGACAAAGAAGAGCAAGAAGAAGTCTGGCGATGGCCCTGGGGCCTCCTCGCCGCCTTCTTGTCCCCCTGCCTCAGAAGAGGCTCGCGACGAGGTGGTATCGATGGAAGTCACCCAACAGTAATGGCCCTTAGAATATTGCAGGCGAATATCAACCACTGCGCTAGGGCTCAAGACCTCTTATGTCAGAGCATGGCGCAGTGGTCGATCCATATTGCGGTTGTGGCGGAGCCATATTCAGTCCCGCCGAGGGACAATTGGGTCGGAGACACCAATGGAGTCGTGGCGCTTGTCTCCCACACCGCTAACGGAGCCCCGCCCTTTGAAAGGGTGTCTCGAGGCCCAGGGTATGTGGCGGCGGTCGTGGGAGACTTTACTGTAATAGGTGTTTATTTTTCGCCAAACCGGAGCCTGGCTGAATTTGAACAGTTTTTGGAAGAGATCGGTGCCCTGGTCGGCAGAACTCACCCGCACCCGGTTCTAGTTGCTGGGGATCTGAATGCAAAATCAGTGGCGTGGGGCTCCCCAGCAACAGATACGCGCGGCAACGAGCTATTGGAGTGGGTGGTCTCGTCTGGCCTGGTGATACACAACAGGGGAACGGTTGACACGTGCGTGCGGCAACAGGGCGGCTCTATTGTGGACGTCACGTTCACGGATGCTGCCCTGGCGCGCCGTGTCCAGGGATGGGGAGTTTTGGTGGGTGTAGAGACACTGTCGGACCACCGCTACATTCGGTTCGACATATCTGCATCTCCAATGACCCAAACCAGCCCAAGACGGACTCCATCATCCCTCGGCCCACGATGGGTGCTGATGAAAATGGATAGGGAGTTATTAAAGGAGGCAGCCATCGTTGAGGCATGGCAGGCCGACTCTCTGGAGCCGATTGCGGAGGTGGAGGCTGGATCCGGGTGGTTTCGGGATGCTATGTCACGTGTATGTGACGCGGCGATGCCCCGGGCCAAGCGCCTCCCTCCAAGACGCTGTGTGTACTGGTGGACAGCAGACCTCTCGCACTTGCGTGAGCTATGCGTCGATGCGAGACGCCAGTACTCGCGACAGCGCCGACGAAGGGTGCGAAATGAGGCGGCTGAAACCACGCTATACGAGGCCTACAAGACGGCCAAGAAGGACTTATCGGTGGCCATTAGTCGAGCCATTGAATCGTCCAGGGAAACCCTGCTGGAGACTTTGAATCAAGATCCGTGGGGGAGGCCATACAAGATGGTGAGGGCCAAACTTCGCCCTTGGGCCCCCCCGGTCACGGAAAGTCTTCAGCCGCAACTCCTGGACCAGGTTGTGTCCACATTGTTCCCCAACCAACGGGCATACCGGCCGCCTTCGATGGCGCCTTCTGCAGTTGAGGAAGATGGAGGAGAAGCACCGCCTGTGTCAGAAGGGGAACTGGGAGCAGCCGTCCTGCGCCAGAGACTGAAAAACACGGCTCCCGGACTGGACGGCATTCCGGGTCGTGCACTGGTTCTAGCGATGGACGCCCTAGAGCCGAGACTCCGTGGGCTGCTGTCGATATGCATGGAGCAGGCCCGCTTTCCGCGCGAGTGGAAGAAGGGCCGTCTCGTGCTCCTAAAAAAGGATAGGCGTCCGGCTGATTCACCGTCAGCATATCGGCCGATTGTTTTGCTTGACGAGGTGGGCAAGCTATTCGAGCGCGTGATAGCCGCCCGACTCGTCAAGCACATGAGAGAAGTGGGCCCTGACCTAGCTGACAATCAATTCGGCTTTCGCAATGGTCGCTCCACCGTGGATGCAATCCTGCGGGTCAAACACCTGGCAGAGGATGCGGTTGCCTCGGGCAAAACGGTGTTGGCGGTATCCCTCGATATTTCCAATGCATTCAACACATTGCCTTGGGCGGCCATCAACGAGGCACTCCTCTTTCATGGGGTGCCCAGATACTTGCGCAAGGTGGTCGAGGCCTACCTCTCAGAGAGGTTTGTGACCTTCCCCGGTCGACACGAGTGGGGACAGAGGGAGATGAGGTGCGGTGTTCCACAGGGGTCGGTTCTTGGCCCGCTCCTGTGGAACATCGGATACGACTGGGTCCTGCGTGGGGCAAACTTGCGGGGTGTAGATTTAATTTGCTACGCGGACGACACGCTGGTCACGGCTCGGGGGGATAGCTTCCGGGAATCAGCCATCTTGGCGACGGCTGCGGTAGCCCATGTGGTTGGCAGAATCCGGCGACTCGGCTTGGAGGTTGCTCTTAACAAGTCCGAGGCCATTTCTTTCCATGGACCTCGGAAAGCGCCTCCGGCCGGTGCAAACATTATGGTGGGGGGAGTGTCCATCGGCATCGGGTCGACATTGCGCTACCTTGGCGTTGTCCTCGACAGCCGGTGGACCTTTAGGGCTCACTTTGAGCGCCTTGCGCCAAAGTTATTAGGTACAGCCGCAGCTCTCGGGCGAATACTCCCAAATATGGGAGGGCCCAAGGCCTCTTGCTGGCAGCTGTACCTAGGAGTTGTGCGCTCCATGGCAATGTATGGGGCACCTGTGTGGGCTGACGCTCTCAACAGCCGAAACTCTGCCCTGCTGCGGAGATCGCAGCGGGCAATTTCCAACAAGGCGATTCGGGCATATCGCACGGTATCAGCCGAGGCAGCGTGTATGCTGGCAGGTTCATTGCCCTGGGACCTCGAAGCCGGAACCCTTGCGACAATGTACTTCTGGCGCCAGGAGGCACGTTCCCGGGGTGACTGGCCAGCACCGAGGGAGGTGGAGGCAAAACGTCAGGAGCTTCGCCTGCAGGCGATCGAGCGATGGAAGGAGAGACTGGCAACACCATCTGCTGGCCTCCGCACGATAGAGGCGGTGCGCCCAGTATTGTCGCAGTGGTTGGACCGCGAATATGGGACACTCACCTTCCGGCTGACGCAGGTACTTACGGGGCATGGCTGCTTCGGACGGTACCTGTGTCGCATAGCCGGGAGAGAACCCCCATGGAGTGCCATAGCTGCGGTGCGGCCGAGGACACAGCTCAGCACACCCTGGAACTGTGTCCGGCCTGGGCGAGTCAGAGGAACGAACTGGCCCAGGTAGTTGGCGGCGACCTGTCGCTGCCGGCCGTGGTAAAATCTATGGTCGACAACGACAGGTCGTGGAATGCAATGCTTTCCTTCTGTGAGGAAGTAGTGGCACAGAAGGAAAGGGCGGAACGGGCCAGGGAGGACGCCGCAGAGGCGCCCCAACAGCGCCGCCGGAGAGTCGGTCGCAGAAGGCTGGCGTTCGACCGCCGACTGCCACCATAAGGAGGACCTCCAGGCGACGAACACGGGGGCGTTCGCCGTCTGAAGGAGCAAGGTCCTCGGGTTGGGTGGTGTGCCAAGTGTTCGGGACACACCACACCACTTCGTGATAGCAGGGGGACAGGTGAGTTCCCCAGAGTCGAGTCCGCCTTGCGGACGACCACCGACCGAGACGCGGAAGTATGATGGTTCCCGTATCTCGGCCAATTGGTGGTTGCGTCGAACACCCGGGGGTTTTTAGTCAGTAAGAGTCTGACATAATCACCACTCCTCCCCGTGGAGTGGTGGTATCCATGAGGATTTTCCCCCGGCCAAAAAAAAAAAAAAAAAAAAAAAAAAAAAAAAAAAAAAAAAAGGTTAGGTTGTGCTGCAGGGGGCAATCAGCAGGGCCAAGGACCTGGCTGAGCAGGAGATGCTGGAGACTCTCAACAGTGACCCGTGGGGAAGGCCGTACAGGATGGTGAGACGCAAGCTCCGCCCCTGGGCACCCCCACTTACGCAAAGTCTCCAGCCACAGCTCCTTGAACAGGTGGTCGATGGCCTGTTTCCGACGAGAGAGGAGCACACACCTCCACCCATGCTAGCCCCTAGGGGGAGAGTAGCTGACGTGGGTGATGCGCCGGAGGTAACGGAGGGTGAACTAGGGGCGGCGGTGCTACGGCTCCGAGCCAAAAACACTGCCCCCGGCCCCGACGGAGTTCCCGGCCGGGCCTGGGTTCTAGCCCTGGGTCCGATGGAAGCGCGGTTGAGGGCGCTATTCAGCGCATGTCTTGCGCAGAGACAGTTTCCCCGTGTTTGGAAGTCGGGGAAACTGGTCCTTCTGCGTAAGGAGGGGCGACCGGCAGACTCACCTTCGGCCTACAGGCCAATAGTGCTGCTGGACGAGGCTAGCAAACTATTTGAGCGGGTAGTGGCTGCCCGTCTCAACCGGCATCTGGAGGGGGTAGGTCCGGACCTCAGTGACCACCAGTTTGGATTCCGCCGGGGCAGGTCCACCATCGACGCTATTGCGCGAGTGAGGGCCCTGGCGGATGAAGCGGTGCTCCACGGGCAGGTAGTATTGGCGGTGTCTCTTGACATCGCCAATGCGTTCAACTCCCTGCCCTGGGCCTCCATTGCGGCCGCATTGAGGCGCCACGCGGTGCCTGAGTACCTGCGGAGGACGGTTGAGGACTATCTCACCGATAGAGCCGTCAGGTACCCAGGACACGAAGACTGGCAGGAGAAGGGGTTGTCGTGCGGTGTCCCGCAGGGGTCGGTTCTTGGTCCACTCCTGTGGAACATCGGGTACGACTGGGTGCTGAGGGGGCACAATCTGCCGGGGATCAAGGTGACGTGCTACGCCGACGACACCCTGGTGACAGCCCGCGGTAGCACGTACCGGGAGGCGGTGATTCGAGCCACGGCTGGCGTGGCAACGGTGGTGGCCCGAATCAGAAGGTTGGGGCTGGAGGTGGCCCTGAACAAATCCGAGGCCCTGTGTTTTCACGGGCCCCGGAAGGCCCCTCCAGCAGGTTCCAACCTGGTTGTTGGAGGAGCGTCCATCGGTGTCAAGTCGACAATGCGGTATCTAGGCATAGTGCTTGACAGCCGTTGGACGTTCAAGGAGCACTTCAGGTGCCTTGCTCCGAAATTAGTCGAGGCGGCGTCGGCACTCAGCCGGCTGCTACCCAACTTGGGCGGGCCGAATGCGAGCTGTCGCAAATTGTACGCAGGGGTGGTGCGGTCAATGGCCCTGTACGGGGCGCCCATTTGGGCCGGATCCCTGACCGCCCAAAATCAAGCCCAGCTGCGAAGGCCGCAGCGGGTTATGGCGGTTAGGATGGTGAGGGCATACCGCACCGTCTCGTACGAGGCGGCTTGCGTGCTGGCGGGGACCCCACCCTGGGACCTCGACGCCTTGGTTTTGGCCGATGTGTATTGGCGTGTCACCGAGGCGCGGGCCAGGGGGGTCCAACCACTCCTGGAGGAGATCAGGCGGTGGAGACTTGACTCCCGTCGTGTCCTTCTTCAGAAGTGGAAAGAAAGGTTGGAGGTGCCTAGTGCCGGCCACTGGACCATCGGAGCGATCCGGCCCGTCTTGGAAAGATGGGTCGGTAGAAAAGGGGGATTCCTCTCCTTCCACCTTGCGCAGATTCTCTCGGGGCACGGTTGCTTTGGGAGATATCTGTGTAGGGTGGCGGGCCGGGAACCGACGGCGGAATGCCACGAGTGCGGCGACGCCGAAGATACGGCGCAGCACACGCTGGCGGTGTGCCCAGCTTGGGCAGAGCAGCGGGCCACACTCGTGGCCGTGGTCGGGCATGACCTCTCCCTGCCCGCTGTGGTAGAAGCCATGGTGGGGAGCGACAGGTCATGGAAGGCGGCGGCCTCCTTCTGCGAGGACGTGATGGCGCAGAAGGAGGCAGCAGAGCGTGGGAGGGAGGACGATCCGGCCTCCCAACCGATGCGCCGCAAACGCGTGGGGCGACGGCGGTTAGCGTATGACCGCCGATTTCCCCCATAAGGGTACCTGTGGGCGGCAGACACGGGGACGTCTGTCGCCTACACGATGGTCCCCGAGTGGCGGGCGTGCCGTTTCTCGGTGCGCCCCCTTGTGGAGGTAGGGGGAGAATCATCTCCCCAGAGATGAGTCCGCAGCGCGGACAGCCGCTGGCGAGGTTGCGGAAGTGTGCCCAGGGCGTTCCCGTGGCCTCGCCTTATAGCGTGGAGGCGGCACATAGAGGGGTTTTTAGTGGGTAAACCATTGGCCTCATTAGCCGACATGGGAGTCCCACATAACCACCAGGGTCCGTCCCCGCACCCCGGTGGTATGCGCAACGCATTTTCCCCTCTTAAAAAAAAAAAAAAAAAAAAAGGTTAGGTTAGGTTAGGTTAGGTTAGGTTAGGTTAGGTTAGGTTAGGTTAGGTTTTTTTTTTTTTTTTTTTTTTTTTTTTTTTTTTTTTTTTTTTCTCTTTTACCTCCAACATGATCGGAGTCATTATTTTTGTCGCTTAATCTTTCTCATTCATTCAAGTTCTCACTCATATGCTTCTCGCACTTCCATTCAACATACTTGGTCTTTCTTACATTCATCGCTTTTTATTCTCTTTATGGGTGGGTTGCCCATCTACTCTTACTAACATTTCTAACTTTTTCTTAAGACAGGGAAATGAATACAGGGAGTCAGTTTTTATTTCTTTTCTATACATCTAACATCTCCAATGTTAATAACTTTAATTTTTAATAGCAACTTAAAGCTAAACAATTTTCTTTTACGTCTTGTTCAGTTCAATTTTTTATCTTATTTTGTACATATGTTGACAGTCATATTTTTTACATAATATGTCGTTAACATATTTTTCTTAGGCTACTTATTTCTATTTATAACCTTTTTAACAATTTCCAGACAGTATTTAAGAAGTTTGTTTCTATTTCTACCAATCATTAGTTTACAAATATTTTCGGCTACAATTTTTTCCCCGAGGTCTTGTTCTACATCAAATCGAATTTTGTCAAAGATTGGGCACTCAAAAAGCACATGCGCGACCGTCTCCTCCTTTTCTGGCTCACATAGGCATGACGGGTTGTCCTTGCACTTAAAACGATGTAAGTACGCGGAGAACCCACCATGTCCCGTCATAAGCTGTGTGACAAACTTACACTGCCCCATTTCTCGGACAGCGCCATAAGCGGCACCCGCGCTGGGAAAGAACAACTTAGTTACGGCGCCAGTTTCGCCAGATCTGTATCTCCTGTCCCACTCGTCAATAGTTTCCATACGTATTCTCCGCTTGAGAAATGAGACAGGACACAGGTCGTAGTCCGGCTTTTTCTTTGACCCCAGGGCAGCCTCCTTCGCAAGGGTGTCAGCTCTTTCATTCCCCTCCAATCCCGCATGGGCTTTTATCCAAAACAAGGAGACACTCTTGTTTTGGTGTATGCAGTCACGTATGGTGTCTCTGGTTTCTACTGCAAGTGGATGTGGGGAGCATGAGGTTACCGTTTGGAGGGCCGCCATGGAGTCACTGAAGATTCCGAACGTGGTTTCTTTGCTCCTCCGAACTTCGGCTGCCGCCCGATTTAGTGCCAAGAGCTCCGCCTGGTATACAGTACAGAAGAACGGCAAGGCAAGCTTTAGGGTCTTAGTCTCGCCAGTACTATTCCACAGGGATATAGCCGCGCCGACCTTGCCCTCCATCTTGCTGCCGTCCGTGAAGATGCGCACGTCAAAGTTTCCTTCCCTATTGTACTGCTCTTCATCCATCAGACGTCCGAAACCCAGGGTCACTTGCTCGGATGGGTGTGGAGCCCTGGCAGCTGGGACCATCCGTTCGATCTCCCTTCCCCCCAGTGCCGGATGCGGTACTCCCTTCTTAGCCTCATACAATGAGGCTACCTCTCGGATTCGAAGGTCAAGAGGGAGTAACCCAGCTAGTATAAGTGCCGAGTGTAGGGAGACCGTACGGTACGCTCTACAGAGCCTTTGTGCGAATCCACGTTGCACCACGTTGAGTTGTTTTCGTATTCCTAATTTGTTTGCTGCCGGCGCCCAAGCGCTCGCGGCATACAACACGGTTGGCTCTACCACCGCCGTATAAATTACCCGCACAACCTCCGGGTGTAGCCCCCAATTCACTCGAGCTGTTCTGGCTAGGTGTTTGTACATTGCCAGCGCTTTCTTACAAGCGTTGGCTATGTGCGTGTTAAAAGTTAGTGCCGCATCAATTGTAAGCCCGAGTAATTTGATTTCCCGGGACATGGTGATTTCGATCCCACCCATACTCAGGCGCGGTACATCAAATTTTAGCTTACGGGTTACCACCATCGCACTGGTTTTATGTGGTGCGAACTTCAACTTATTTTTGATGCCCCACGCCTGAACATGTGCGAGAGCAGTGTTTGCCTGTTGTTCTATTTCGAGAGCAGTTTTCCCGTCAAAGACCAACACCACGTCGTCCGCAAATGCCTGGCAGTACACTTTTTGTTCCGTAAGTTGCCAGAGGAGTGGATCCAACAAAAGGTTCCATAGAATGGGTCCTCCAACTGACCCCTGCACACATCCCTTGTTGGTTTTCCGTGTTATTTCGTCTCCGGCATATCTTACCCTGACCACTCTATCTGCGAGATAGCTGTCCATTACGCGTCTTAGATTCACTGGACATTTCTCCTCCGCCAATCGTAGTTTGATCGCAGGCCACCATGCACTATCGAATGCTCCCTCTATATCTAGCGATACCAGCGTTAGTATTTTCTTTTCATTTAGTTTATCTCGTATATGCTGCATCAGAGTGTAGAGGGAGTCTTCAGTGCTTCTCTGGGGCATAAAGCCGTATTGTCGTGGGCTAGTCCTTGGCAGCAGGTAGAACCTAAGACGCGCAATCATCATCTTCTCAAAGATTTTCCCAATTACAGGCAAAAGCCCAATCGGCCTATAAGACTTTGGCACTTTGTATGAGTCCTTGCCCGGCTTCCTTAGTACTATTACCGTTGCTTCCTTCCAGGCTTTTGGGAAGTATTGGAATGCCAGGCTTTTATTCACTAAGGCCAGGAAAAATTTTGGGTCGCAGTTTATTGCTTGCTGGCATATGTCCGCTGTGAAGCCATCGGCTCCGGGAGCCTTTTTTGGGTTGAAGGATGATGTTGCCCGCTTTAGCTCATCGTGTGTAAAAGGTGGGTCATGTATCTCAGCATGACTCACTGCGTTTACCGTCTCGGCTAGCCATCGTGTTTGGCTGTGATCCTCGTTGTCATCTTCAACCCGATCTAAGGGATAAAATGTGTCCGCCAACAGCTCCACTGAACCCCTGGCGTCAAGTACTCTGCCTTTTTTTTCCAGGGGTAGATCTTCTACTCTCTTTGAGGTCCTTCCCATGACTCTATATATCCCGTCCCAGACATTTTCTTTGTCCTGTCTGCTGCAGAACTCCTTCCAGCTGTTGATTTGGGCTTCTTTTACCGCAGTTTCATATTTTAATTTTTCTTCCAGGTATAGATTTACTACGTATGCTCTCCGCTCCGGCGCCGCGCATCTGATCCTGCCTTTTTTTGTGGCAACCTGTTTCTTGATCTCAGCAAGGTCCTCAGACCACCACGGTATAGTTATGGTCTCGGTATTCTTTTTGCTAGGTATTGTTTCTTGACATGTTTTTGTTATGGCTTCCGTATATGCGCTAACTGTTTTGTCTATTTCATCTGAATTTTGAATAGTTTCTAATGTTTGTAGAGTAAGTAGTCGATCTTGCATAAATTGGGTCAGTTTCTCATGAAACTGGCCCCAATTCGCTTTTTTGGTGTTGAAGAGGCGCGTTGTTCGTTTTACTATGATTCCGTGTGACTTGCGTAAGTTGATTTCAAAAAGAATTCCGTTGTGGTCTGAGCTTGTGAGATTTTCTTCAACTCTCCAATCGTCCACTAGACCGAGTATATCGGTCGTACAGGCCGTCACGTCGACATAGCTGCTATACCTAGTTTGCCCCCTAATAGTGTCAAAGGTCGGGATGTGTCCGTCGTTCAATATGTGCAGGTTCATTTCTTCAAGTGCACCACTCATTTGTTCTCCTCTAGAGTCTTCATTGGGACTTCCCCACCAGGTGCTCTTTGAGTTTGAGTCGCCACCTATTAGCAAATTTTTTGATCCCGCTATAGCTTCCACCTTCCTTAGGTGGTCCAAGTATGGTCCAATGGGCTGGTCCGGTTCAAAGTAATATGAGGCCAGCGTGATCGTCCATGCTCTAGTTCTGATCCCCACCACCACGATATTATTTGTGGTGAGTTGCGGGTACTGTATTATGTCGAGGTCATGATCAAAAACGACAATCACGGCTTTCACAGTACCTTCTTCTACTGCTGAGTTTTGGAAGACTCTCGCTCCTCGGTATCCCCTCATACTCTTCTCTCCGCCGATATAGGGTTCTTGTAGCAGTGCCAGAGCAGTTTTTCTTTTTGATGCTTCTATCAGTAGTTCCTTTGTGGCAAGTTGACTTCGTTGTAGATTAGCTTGGATGATTTTGTACTGGGATGTAATCTCCGGGGAAACTTTAGCAATACGCCACTGAAGCTCGCGCCAGTGCATCCCACCTTCGACGGACAGGGCACTCGCTATTGAATGCGTTGTGATTTTTACTGTCCATGTTTGCTCGGGTGCAATTTATACAGGCGGGTGCCACCCCAGCGAGCCTATCGGGACACTCTGAGCTTAGATGCAGGTCCCCACAGTGGCTACACAGGTCTGCTGGTTCCTTGCAGAACCTCCTTCCATGCCCGTAGCCCAAGCAGCGGGTGCATTGCACCAGTGGTGACTGGTCCTCGACTCTGATACGTTGGAGATCGATTTGGGCCTTCCCTGTATCTAGTACCCTTTGCCAGATGATCGGCGAGGCACTAACCACTATGTGGTTTGTGTGTGGGTTTCTGGTTTTTCTTCTATATTTTATCTCCAATCTATCCTCTTCCTTTTCTAGACCAAGAAAAACATTGCGATTTTGGTTTCTCATGGCCTTGAGGACCTCGTCATCAGAGTGTATCTGGAGAACATCTCGCAAGATCAAAAGTGGGTCCTTATTTTTTACTTCTTCAACATTTAGGTTTGTATTCTCTCCCAGTCGGCATTTCACCTTATCTCTGTCCTCTTTTGTCCCAAATCCCATTACTATTTTCCTGTCTTTCGCCTTTCTTACCTTTTCTACCGTTATCCATCCATCCTTTGCATTGACTGCTTTTCTTATTTTATCTAGGACTTCCTCTCCTGTTTCCATCTCGTCTTTAGATGTCACCACTACTGAGTGTAGGGTGTTTCGCTGTTGCCTAATAGTTTTGCTCGCGGTCACATTCGCATATGTCGGGGTTCTCTCCATACTCTCTCTGTGCTTCTCCAGTGACACCTTTATCTCACCCATAATTCTGGTGTTCTCTATGAGCAGTTTTTTGTGTTCCTCAATTTGCGTTGTGAGGTAAGCATCGGTGTTTCCAGCCGCGAGAGCGGTTGGGTCATCGTTGTTTTCTCTATTGTGATCGTCTAGCACTTTCCTCTGCTCGCTCTCTCCTGTCTTTTCGTCCTCAGCTCGGTTATTTCCTCCTTTTTCTTTCCGTTTCTGAGTCAGTTCAGCCTCCGCTTCTTTTACTAGCTGAAAAAGCCTCTCCACGCTCTGAGTGACGTTCGTCTTTATGTCCGTCCTCAAGTTCCTGGATGCAGCAATCCCAGCTTTTGCTTTGTTATTGCAGGCTCTCGCTTCGTCCAGTCGATTTTTGAATTTCTTCGGTGAAGTTGAGGGGTCTGCTAGCGGTGCTACCTGTGGCTTTGTCACTGGTAGCTTGTCGGTGCTTGGCTTTGGCCTTTGTGCCGATGCCAATGTCGGAGCCTGCACCGGAGCCGGAACCCGATTTGTCTTTGGGCTCGGTTTAACGGGCGATATCTCAAACGTCGTTGATTTTGCCCCTTTTTGGGTCGGTGTTATCTTTTGCTGAGATGTCGCAGGGCCCGCCTGCGTTGTCGGTAGTCCTAGCAACTCAGTGGTTGAGGTCTTTTGCGCCGCAGCGTCTTTGCATGGGGCTTCTGGGTCACCTAAATCCACCAGCAGGGGGGCTCTCTCCGTTTGGTTCTGGCTTTGCTTGCCTAGCTCCCATTCTCCAATGCTGCGTCTGACTACGTTTAATGCCGGTTTATTCCGTGCTTCGTCATGTGTTTGGCTCTTATCTTCCTCAGACATCTTCGCTGGGGTTCTGAATCCAAACATTTGCCTAAATATAAAAGCACTTAATATACTATACTAAGTCAAGTAACAAAATGTCAAAAGGTAGCGCCGTGTATAGGGCGGCTAGTGTCAGTAGCGGCTAGTCTTAACTTCTTATCTCTACTTTGTATTGGCGTACTGGCTGACAAAATGGCGATACTAACGGCGAAGGTATTGGCTATAAAAAGGCTGGGGTATTGGCGAGGACTGTGGCCGCAAAAACGGCGGTACTAACGGCGAGAAAAATGGCTTTTGCGGGTGGCTCTAAAATTGGCGTGAGAATTGGCGCCCGGGAGTGGTGTCAGAATTGGCGTGAAAATTGGTGTGGAAATTGGCGATAAAAATGGAGTTCAGATTGGCGAAAATTTTGGCGTTGAAATTGGCTAGTAGTGGCGATATGGAAGGAGCGGTGCTCGAAAAGAAAACCCAAAGAAGTAATAATAACAACAAATTTACAAAGCAAAATATAACGCAGTTTGATTCTAACTATATAATCACAGACTCTGGTCGAGTTAAACTTAAGGATAACTTACAGTCTCTAAAATATAGTAATATGCTGCTCCTGCTCCGGTGGTCGCTCTGCGACCTGTTGTTCGGCGAGGCGCAGGATACTACTTGTCCGGTCGGAAGAACGGAGCCGCCAACTTGTTGAAATATGACTCCGGTAGTTCGCGCCGTCAGCTGGAGTCGTCAGTCAGTTTTGGACTTTTGAGCCGGGGCGATCCAGCTGTCATGCGGGTGGGCTGGCTAACCTTCTGGGTCGGGGTGATACAGATATTCGGCGCGACTTCCCCGCCAAACAGATATTTCGCCACGTGCAGGACAGAGGGCAACAGCCCCCGCCTTTGAGTTTCGGTGCTATCCGGTGATATCCAGTCAGGAGTGCCTGGAACAACTCACTGCGCTTTTTTTTTTTTTTTTTTTTTTTTTTTTTTTTTTTTTTTCAACAAGACACTGCACTTCTACTTTGCACTGCACTGTACCCTTCAACAAACCCGAGCCGTCGTGGCCCTAGTGGCGACTTTAACGGCGACGGAACGACTTTCCTAATGGCGATTTTATTGGCGATATCGAACGGCGTGAAAAGTGGCGCCGAAAACGGCGGCAAAAGTGGCTGCGAAAACGGCGTCGAAATCGGCGGCAAAAGTGGCGAGTCGAAGACCGGGAGCAGTGGCGATGCTCGACCGATCCGCTTGACCGCTGGCGACCAACTGGTTAGGTTAGGTTAGGTTAGGTTAGGTTAGGTTAGGTTAGGTTAGGTTAGGTTAGGTTAGGTTAGGTTAGGTTAGGTTAGGTTAGGTTAGGTTAGGTTAGGTTAGGTTAGGTTAGGTTAGGTTAGGTTAGGTTAGGTTAGGTTAGGTTAGGTTAGGTTAGGTTAGGTTAGGTTAGGTTAGGTTAGGTTAGGTTAGGTTAGGTTAGGTTAGGTTAGGTTAGGTTAGGTTAGGTTAGGTTAGGTTAGGTTAGGTTAGGTTAGGTTAGGTTAGGTTAGGTTAGGTTAGGTTAGGTTAGGTTAGGTTAGGTTAGGTTAGGTTAGGTTAGGTTAGGTTAGGTTAGGTTAGGTTAGGTTAGGTTAGGTTAGGTTAGGTTAGGTTAGGTTAGGTTAGGTTAGGTTAGGTTAGGTTAGGTTAGGTTAGGTTAGGTTAGGTTAGGTTAGGTTAGGTTAGGTTAGGTTAGGTTAGGTTAGGTTAGGTTAGGTTAGGTTAGGTTAGGTTAGGTTAGGTTAGGTTAGGTTAGGTTAGGTTAGGTTAGGTTAGGTTAGGTTAGGTTAGGTTAGGTTAGGTTAGGTTAGGTTAGGTTAGGTTAGGTTAGGTTAGGTTAGGTTAGGTTAGGTTAGGTTAGGTTAGGTTAGGTTAGGTTAGGTTAGGTTAGGTTAGGTTAGGTTAGGTTAGGTTAGGTTAGGTTAGGTTAGGTTAGGTTAGGTTAGGTTAGGTTAGGTTAGGTTAGGTTAGGTTAGGTTAGGTTAGGTTAGGTTAGGTTAGGTTAGGTTAGGTTAGGTTAGGTTAGGTTAGGTTAGGTTAGGTTAGGTTAGGTTAGGTTAGGTTAGGTTAGGTTAGGTTAGGTTAGGTTAGGTTAGGTTAGGTTAGGTTAGGTTAGGTTAGGTTAGGTTAGGTTAGGTTAGGTTAGGTTAGGTTAGGTTAGGTTAGGTTAGGTTAGGTTAGGTTAGGTTAGGTTAGGTTAGGTTAGGTTAGGTTAGGTTAGGTTAGGTTAGGTTAGGTTAGGTTAGGTTAGGTTAGGTTAGGTTAGGTTAGGTTAGGTTAGGTTAGGTTAGGTTAGGTTAGGTTAGGTTAGGTTAGGTTAGGTTAGGTTAGGTTAGGTTAGGTTAGGTTAGGTTAGGTTAGGTTAGGTTAGGTTAGGTTAGGTTAGGTTAGGTTAGGTTAGGTTAGGTTAGGTTAGGTTAGGTTAGGTTAGGTTAGGTTAGGTTAGGTTAGGTTAGGTTAGGTTAGGTTAGGTTAGGTTAGGTTAGGTTAGGTTAGGTTAGGTTAGGTTAGGTTAGGTTAGGTTAGGTTAGGTTAGGTTAGGTTAGGTTAGGTTAGGTTAGGTTAGGTTAGGTTAGGTTAGGTTAGGTTAGGTTAGGTTAGGTTAGGTTAGGTTAGGTTAGGTTAGGTTAGGTTAGGTTAGGTTAGGTTAGGTTAGGTTAGGTTAGGTTAGGTTAGGTTAGGTTAGGTTAGGTTAGGTTAGGTTAGGTTAGGTTAGGTTAGGTTAGGTTAGGTTAGGTTAGGTTAGGTTAGGTTAGGTTAGGTTAGGTTAGGTTAGGTTAGGTTAGGTTAGGTTAGGTTAGGTTAGGTTAGGTTAGGTTAGGTTAGGTTAGGTTAGGTTAGGTTAGGTTAGGTTAGGTTAGGTTAGGTTAGGTTAGGTTAGGTTAGGTTAGGTTAGGTTAGGTTAGGTTAGGTTAGGTTAGGTTAGGTTAGGTTAGGTTAGGTTAGGTTAGGTTAGGTTAGGTTAGGTTAGGTTAGGTTAGGTTAGGTTAGGTTAGGTTAGGTTAGGTTAGGTTAGGTTAGGTTAGGTTAGGTTAGGTTAGGTTAGGTTAGGTTAGGTTAGGTTAGGTTAGGTTAGGTTAGGTTAGGTTAGGTTAGGTTAGGTTAGGTTAGGTTAGGTTAGGTTAGGTTAGGTTAGGTTAGGTTAGGTTAGGTTAGGTTAGGTTAGGTTAGGTTAGGTTAGGTTAGGTTAGGTTAGGTTAGGTTAGGTTAGGTTAGGTTAGGTTAGGTTAGGTTAGGTTAGGTTAGGTTAGGTTAGGTTAGGTTAGGTTAGGTTAGGTTAGGTTAGGTTAGGTTAGGTTAGGTTAGGTTAGGTTAGGTTAGG